>PVLC010014024.1:0-39924 GCA_004027655.1 Graphiurus murinus | reverse complement strand
TTTGATAGAAGGTTTTTCATTGCTGTTTTTGGTCTTTGCTTGCTTTTTGTCAGTTTAAGTTTTCTCTATCCTCTTGGTTCAATTTGAGTGGATTGTAAGTCTAGAAATCTATTGCTTTCTTGTTTTTCAATTTATTAGAGTGTACATTTTCAAAATATATTTTAATGTTCCTCTGTATTTCCCTGCTGTCTGTGGTGATATCTCAATTTTCATTTCTTATTTTAGTAATTTGAATTGATTCTATCTTTCTTTTGGTCAAGTTGGTTAAGGGTTTATCCATCTTGCTTATCTTTTTAAAATAGCTTTTTGTTTCATTGATCTTTTTTATTTTTTGTTGTTTTCTATTTCATTAATTTCTGTTCTGATTTTAATCATTTCATACCTTCTAGTGGCTTTCGGATTAGTCTATTCTGCTTTTTTTGCTCATTTGGTGACTTTCTGTTTTTCTTATATGGGCACTCAATGTTATGAATTTTTCTCTTAAAACTGCCTTCAAATTGTCCCATAGTTGTTGGGATGTTTTGTCTTTTTTTATTTAATTCTATAATTTTTTTATTATTCCTGTATTTTTATATTGTCCAGTCCTCATTCAATCTCCTTGTGTTTACATAATTCCTTTGGGGTTTCCTGTTGTTGATTTTAACTTTCATTCCATTATGATTTAAAAAGAATCAAGAAATTATATTAATTTTTAAAAATTTGCTGGTACTTGTTTTGTGGCTAAGAATGTGGTCTATTTTGGAAAAGCTTCCATGGGCAGCTGAGAAGAATGTATATTCAGTTCTTGTTGGATGGAATAATCTATTTGGTTTACAGTGTTCTTTAGGTCTGAAAGTCTTTACTGATATTTTGTATGGAATATTTATCTACTGGTGTGAGAGGTGTGTTGAAATATCCCAATATTATTTGTTGGGGTCTTTCTGAGTCTTCATGTCCTGAAGAGGTTGTTTTGTTGTTGTTATTTTTATAAAAGTGGCTGTTCCCCCATTCGGAGCATAAATGTTTACTCATTTTATTTTCTTGTTGGATTATTTCTTTGATCAGTAAGAAATGACCCATTTTGTTTGTTTCTTCTGATAAGTTTTGACTTAAATTCTGCTATGTCAGATATAAGAGTTGCTACCCTGACTTGTTTTCAGACTCCATTTGTATGGAATATTTTTTCTTCCATCCTTTCACCTTTAGCCTATGAATATCTTTGCCTGTCAGGTGCATTTCTTGCAAGCAGCATAAAGTTGGATTACATTTTTTAATCCGCACTATCTATTTGTGTCTTTTAATTGTGGAGTTTAGATCTTTGACACTCAAAGTTATTATTGAAAGATAATTTTTATTTCCTGTCAGTTTGAGTTACATTTTGGGTTTGTTATTGTGTTATTTCTCCTTTGCTTAGTTGCTCATCTGGAGGAATATGTCCCTTCTCTGGCTTTGGTATTTATTTCTTGTGTGCTTTCTTTATTTCTTGAATTATTTTCTCTTGTGCCAGCTTGGTAGTCATTAATCCTTTTAGTTTCTACTAATCGTGGATGATTTTATTTCTCTGTTAATTTTGAAAGATATCTTTGCTGGATATAGCAGTCTTGGTTGGGAGCTGTTTTCTTTCAGCATTTGGAGTACATCAGACCAGGCCCTTCAGGCTTTCATAATTTGGGTTGAGAAGTCTGGAGTGATAAGTTCATATTTAATTTTATCTTAATAGGGCTTTTTTTTTTGGTACTGGGAATTGAACTCAGGGACATTCTACCTCTGAGCTATACCACCAGCCCTATTTTTTATTCTTTATTTTGAAACAGGGTCTCACTAAGTTGCAGAGTGCCTCATTAAATAGCTGAGGCTGGCTGTGAACCCAGATCCTCCAGTTTTAGTCTCCCAAATGCTGGGATTACAAGCATGCACCACCACACCCAGCTTTAATAGGGCTCTTAATGTCTCCTGTATGTAGATATCTATCTCATTTTCCATATTTGGTTAACTTTCTGATATTATTTCTCTGAAGAAGTTTCTAATTCCCTTGTTTTATGTTTCTAGACCTTCTTCAATGCCTATTATCAGTAAGTTAGGTTGCTTCATATATCCTAGATTTTTAATATTCTAGCCATGTTATTGTCTTCTCTTTGTTGTTGATTATGTGGTCAGTTTTGAATGAGCTGTTTTCTAAGCATGAAACTCTATATCACATATGGTATAGTCTGCCAATGATGGTTTATACTGAGGACTTTATTTCATTAATCATTGCCTTCTTTTTGTTCAGGGCCTCTATTTGATTCATATTTAGGGCCTCAATTCCTTTATTGATCTCTACTCATATCCTGTTAATTTTCTCTGATTTTATTTCTAAGGTGTCTGATCATATATAAATCAGTATTCTGAATTCCTTTTCTGGCATTTTCTGCAGCTCTATATTGGTTATCTCCATTGTTGTGGAGCTGTGGGAGTTTATTATTTTTCTTTAGTCTTCATTCTTATACTTTCAGGACTCTTAGGTTTGTATCTCTGTTGTGTTGACATCCTCTTTCTTTTTGTGTGGGAGTCCTATATCTATTTATTTTCCCTTTATAATAAGTCCTGTGTTGGGGATATATTTTTCCTCAATGAATCCATCTCATATAATCATACTTTTGAGTTAGTCCCCCAGAACCTCTTTAACAGGATATAGTACTTAGTTCAAGCAGGCAGCAGCTTCTGATTAGCTATAGGCATTCATGCTTTCCAGGTCAAAACTCAGCAGGGACAGAGACTATAATGTTCTGAGCCTGTAGCCCAGCCGGCTGAGCGTTAATGCCCCAGGGATACCACTGCTTCTCTGCTGGTTGCAATCATGTGAAACCCTGTCATCTATGATCACCAGACACAAACTCTGCTAGCTCAGAGATTGTATCATTTCCTGCTTGTAGGGTGGCTGTCTGAGTTATATTGCTCCAAGGTCTCTAGTGCTCTCCTGCCAGCTGCCGACACATGAAATCCTGATGACCCCTGGCTTCCCTGCTTGTAGGGTCCAAACTCCACCAGGGAAAGATGGTACTCTTCTGAGCCTGGGACATAGATGGCTGAGTTATTTAGCCCCAGGGACACCATAGTGGCTCTGTCAACTGAGATCGTGTGAGGTTGATAGCCACCAACCTCAGTACTTGTGGCACCCAAACTCTGCCTGGTGAGAGTTTACAGCTTTATGACCCTCTCACATAGTTGAATGAGTTATTTAACCCCCAAAACACCACTTTTGATGATCCTGTGGTGGTCACTGGAGGCCCCATGGTGGGGTGAGGGGGATGGATTATTGACTTTAAGTCCCACTGGAGTGTTCCTAGGGACTGTCTGTTAATTTAAATTTCTGCTGTATCTGACTGTAGCTACTGCCCCCATCTTCAGGGATAGTTTGCACACTCACAGACCCCATGAGTTTGATTATTGCCATAAAAGTCCCTGCAGGAAGAGCTGTAGTTTCTTGGTCCAAATGAGTTCAGCTGCAACCACAGGAGCTTGCTTGGGTGATTTGGCTGAGTGGTCGGGAAGTTCAAATATGGAGAAAAGGATTCAGGTTTTCAAATATGGAGAAAAGAATTCAGTGGATTTTGTGTGTGTGTGTGTGTGTGTGTGTGTGTGTGTGTGTGTGTGTGTGTGTGTGTGTTGGTGCTCTTCAATCACTGGCTCAACAAGATTTAGCTTTTCTTCTTTGCTAGATTCTGGCAACCAGTAGCTTTGGTATCAGTTCCCCAGGATGACTCCCACATCATTCTCCACTCTTCTACATTCTTTACCAGTATTTAAGTTTGAATTGAGATATTGTTTCATAGGTTCTTCAGTGGGTTGTGCTTCAATGTAAAATTTATAGGCCTTTTGTTTATACTACCTTGTACCTAATTTGAGCAAAAATGGCTGCTTAATACAAATGCAATCTTCTACTCTGTCATATGTGATCAGAGGACCAGGTCATTTAGTAGAATGATATTCACTGTTTACAAATTGCTTAACTATACAGATGAGTCACTTAGTCTTAGCATGTTCTACTAAAAGAGAAAATAACAAACCTAAAGTTTATTCTTAGCTTCCATGGGTTCTGTGGCTATTCATGCCTCTCCACCTATGGCCTGTCCTCAAACAATAATCAAGAAGTAACCAGTGTTCTTACACCAGAATCTGAGTGATGTTGTGCACAGAACATTTTTGTCTTCCATGTCCTTTTAGTCAAGATATGACATTCTCAACATGTTTAACAATGTTCTGTCAATTTTTTTTCCAATCATGGATCCCCTTGTGAGTAAATTATTAGCATTCATACTAGAATTTAAAAAAATAAGAAACTGATTGCACTTTTATCTGAATGAATTCAGTATAACAATCTATATATTGATCTTCCTCTCCCCCACTCCTCCAAAAAATATTTGGGCATTTTTTGAGGTAGTTTGGTCACTGATTGGAATGTCCTAACCCTAGTCAATGAAATATTCATTCACCATGAAAGTTATCTGAATTCTTGACTATCTTCTAACTCATCACTGTCTGCCAGTGTTTTCTAATGATTCTGCACTACACTGTCCTAACATCTGTTCCTATTATAAATACCCCAAATTCAGACACTATTCTCCTATCCTCAGAATTTGTTGTTTGCTAAATAACTGACTGCTTCCCCCAGTTTGGACAGAGCACCACAAATCACTGCTAGAATATTAACTGCTGGTAATTCCAGTAGAGCCCTTCATATACACTGGAAGAAAATAGAACCTCGCAACTGCCAACTGATGGTGAACCTCTTCCCTATGACTGTCTTATGCAATTGAGAGTTTTCCCACTGAAGTTTTTTTCAGTCCCCTCTCAATCTGGGAAAACAGTGACTCAGGGCTTCAGTTACCCATACATATTCTTGCCGGTAAACAGCTCTCATGCTTTATCAAGGGACAGAAAAAATCTCATTTATTTAGTAAACTAAAACTATTTTCATAGACAGGCATGGTGGCACACATCTGTACTTGAGAGGCTGAGACATTAGATCACATGTTTGAAGCCAGCCTCAGCAACTTAGCAAGACTATCAGAAACCTCCTGAGACTCTGTTTCAGAATAAAACATAAAAAGGCTGGCTCAGAAGTAGAATGCCCCTGGGTTCAATCCCCAGCACCACACACACACACACACACAGACACACAAATCAAACTTTCTATAGATAAAGAACTCTACTTCTCCAAAATTTTGTTTAGTAAGTTATGTATCCTCTGTAATGATGCTTTACAAATCATGTGATTCCATATAGTCTAATTCCATTCGTCACTGGAAGATTCTCTTGATAGGTATTGTTGATAATGAAGAAAATTCTCCTGAACAAAAAAAAAATCCTGTTTTCATCTTGCCAGTCACTGAGGTTTTGTAATAACCATTTCTTAATCTTAATATAATGCTACTGATTCCTCTCCAAATACTTTTCAGCACAAGATGAGACACTATTGGCGGACATATCCTTCTGACCTTGGAAAGTGTGCTATTTCAACAAGAGAGATAGTGAGAAAGTGGAATATACAGTTCTGAACTACCCTTTGGTTGCATGAGACTCTAGGAAGAAATTATTTGTTCCCCAATAGTACTTGGTTATTGCTTTGAGATATGCCAAATGTCAGTCACTTTTCTAAATAAACTATAAAACTCTTAGTTATAAAACAACTTTTATCCACACTTCATGTGGGAAATTCTGATCCCACTACATTCATTTCATGATTTTAACTTCAGAGTGGTGAGCTCAGGTTTTCTCAGCTACTGATTATTACTGAGAAGTCACTGGAAAACATGTGGTACTTTAAAATATTCAATCTTATAAATTAACTTTTCTCATATTTCATTTAAAAAGCATTTTGAACTGGTTGTGATGGCACATGTCTGTAATCCCAGTAATTGGGAGGATGAGACAGGAGGATCACAGGTTCAAGGCCATCAGCCTCAGCAAACTAGCAAGATTCTGTTTTTTTTGTTTTTGTTTTTTGTTTTTTGTTTTGCGGTACTGGGGATTGAACTCAGGGGCATTCTACCTCCGAGCTATACCCTCAGCCCTATTTTTTATTCTTTATTTTGAAACTGAGTCTCACTAAGTTGCAGAGTGCCTCACTAGGTAGCTGAGGCTGGCCGCGAACCCAGATCCTCCAGTCTCAGCCTCCCGAATGCTAGGATTACAAGCGTGTGCCACCACGCCCGGCTAAGACTATGTTTTAAAAACAAGGAAAGAAAAAGAAAAAAAATGCTGGGGGTGTTAAAATCCCCCTGGGTTCAATCCTCAGTACCAAAAAGAAAAAAAACGGAGGGTAGTTTTTCCCTTGAATAGCTTAATAATAATTAGTTTAGACAATATAACTTGTACCATACAAGTTATTGTACATCATACTTAATCATACTTACATATTAAGGAGGTATGTTTAAGTTTTTCTTTCATTTAATACCAAATCTAGATTTTGAGCAATTGCTGATTAATGACTATTTTCTGTAAGCAAAGTAAGGAGCACTGGCATGCAAATGCAACTCTTGCTCATCTAGCAACATTGTCACATGCTACAGACCTGACTGAACTTCAATGCCAACCCCTATTCACCTTTCCAAGTCTAACCTGTGATGCACAATGGCTCACACAGCTATAGGAAAAGAAATCACAACTCTTAATATGTCAAGGGTTTTCACTAGTAAACAAGTCACTGATGATGTCTCCCCTCTGAAGCTTGCTGATGGCTAATTTGTACTCTGAACTTCAGAGATTTTTGTCCCACTACAAAGACACATCCAAAATATTACTTCATCACTTTACAACTAATAGTAGATCTGCTAATAACTCACCTTGATTTCCCTCCGAGCATAAGTATTCACCATTAACCTGCTACTAATCATACAAAGTTCTACAGTTAGCATCTCCACCTGTTTTTCCTATGCAGAACACATGGAAGAGCCCCTGTTTTCAAATTTTCTACTTCTTAGAACAAAATTCAGCCAGATATGGTGGCACATGCCTGTAATCTCAGTACTTGGGAGACTGAGTCAAGGGGATCGCAGGTTAAAGGCCAACCTCAGCAACTTAGTGAGACCATCAGGGACTTAGGCTCTGTTTCAAAATAAATAAATAAAAAGAGTTAGGGGTGTATCTTAGAGGTAGAATGCCCCAGGCTCAATCCTAAGTACCAAAAAAAGAAACAAAATCCACTAATTTCATGTTAGAAAATATAATTTTGCCTGGAAAGAGTCAACTGGCCTAGAATGTCATTCCTCGAATGAAAATAGTACAACAGCTTCTGAGACCTTATACAAACTTCTTGACAAAGAGAGAACTGTGGGCAGGCTGCCAATCCAAGGGAACTCAATTCATATTTTTATTTCTCGCCACTTTTTTGGCTGCTTGAACAATATAATTACTCATTCTCTTGCTTTAGCACATAAAAACTGACATTCTATATGGGCATTCAAGGTCTGTTAAGTATTTCTTAATGATGCTCTAACTTGTAGGATTTCATTTTTATTATTATGCAAGTGTCATAAAATATCCATTTCTTTAATTAGCAGTAACAATAACAAGGCGTACTTCAGTGGTAGCTGTGTGACTACATGTATGGATGATGGCTGTCTCCAAATGTCTTTACTTTCATCCTCTAAGCAACTAGGAGGCCAGCTTCACTCCCTCTAAAGTCCAGTGACCTATCAGACACTTTGGCTGAAAAGAAGCTCACCCTAGGAATAAACATGGTCGATTTTACCTATTCCTGATAACATCTAAACCACCTTTATTTATTTCAGGGATCAAACTATGATTAACAAACAAAACAAAACCCTTTGTAGCTGCATTTTCACAGCACTCCAGATATGAGAGGACAGACTGAGACTGGAACTCAGTGCTAGTATGAGGCAAAGATGTTCTGAAGTTTAATGGAAGCATCTTGAAATTAAAATGGACAAATTTAATTTGTATTCAGCTTCATTTAACTAGGACTATTTCTTTGCAAAAAGACATGTCCAGGATTTATCTTAGATGAAAGAAGAGCACTCTTAATCCTTTAAAATTCTGTATGTTCCATTTGCATTTTTTCCTAAGCAGGTATGAGGCCCTTCTAGAGTTTTAAATTACTTCTTGGACATGGTGGTAGTAGCATTTCAGAGGCTAATGCAAAACTCATTGATTTTTCAGCAGTTCTTCTCTTACATAATCAAGATTTTTTTAGGGTTCTTGACATTTGGGGCCTATGCTTTCCCTATATCTGCAAACTGGAAATTTATGATAATCATGATAAAATTCTGAAAGAACACCTTTTAGTTGATCATCGCCTTAATATTGCAGATGTGACAAATGGCAACTTCTTTCTCAAACAGGATTAGGAAACAGATGGTCATACTCAAGCCCTGTGGGAGCTCCCATAAAGTCTTGATTTCTAGCCCAAAGCAGAGAAAAACATCCTTTTCATAATCAGGCTGCTTAGGATGAGGCTTTTTATCAAAGGATTTTGTCCCAACCTTTTTTCAATAGGTAGAAGATAGGTTTGTGTCTAATCAGTAATTTCTTCAAATACTGCATTGTTAAATTACAAATATTCTGTATATGTAAGTACATATCATCTTAAGAAGACATAAGTAATATGTAAGTTCAGACAAGTATAGTGGTGCACACCTATAATCCCAGTACTTGGGAGACTGAAGATAGCAAGTTTGAGACTGGTCTTAGCAATTTAATGAGACTCTCAGCAACCTAGCAAGACCCTGTTTCAAAATAAAATAAAATAGGGCTGGGAGTTTAGTTCAGAGGTAGAATGCCCCTGGGTCTAATCCCTGGTATCACAAAAAGAAAAATAAAATCTATCTTGTGTTCAGTGGGCTGACAAGAGCCCATTTTTCAGAACTTTAAAGACGTTTAGGTCAGGAAACAAAATCTGCAAGCTCCATAATCCTTATATCATTGCCCCTATGCCACTCAAGTAATGGGTTTGCTGTTGCCTTCCTTTCTACTTCTATCTCATCCTAATCCACAAAAGTTTGGATCTAAATGTCAGATGCTGTAATTTGGCAATAATTCTTATGAACATATGACTCCAGTCTACTGGGGCCCCCCTTTATTCTTTGACCATCAGGTGACCTATGTCTATTTTCATTCCAGTGTTTTTGCTTTCTAGGATAACTGCTGTATAAACTGCTTTAGTACAGATGACCCTTAAAAAAAGTGTGTACAGACAGGTACTTTAAGTATTTTATTGGAGAATTGATGCCAGAGCAAACAATTGAGAAAGGAGACAGGAAGTGATAAGGAAAAGCCAATGTAAGAATGTGTTTTAAGATGATTAACATGACCAATGAGGTGTTTTATTTGATCAGAATCTTGTGAGATTGATTCAGATGACATCACAGTTTAGTTTGACTATTGGAGACTGAAGCATCAATCCACTGACTCATATCTTTAATTGGTCAAAATTTCACCCTAAGGTTATTAAATACACAATTCTGGACTATCCTTGCTTTGGTGCATGGTATCAGAGGGACCAGGGACAGAAAGCAGGGAAATGTGAGGCATATAATTTTAGGTATTGTGCTTTTGACAAGGAATGAATCTGAGCTTCCATAACTGCATTCAAGAGCTGAAATCAAATGGATGAAAAAGACATGACAGGGAACACCAGGATTATCTGCACAGATGGATAACTCAGCAGACAGGTCATGATGAAAAAAATGTGATAAAGGAGGTCTCATCTTGGTTGAGGGACTAAAACATACAAATGTCTATATTGGGAATTTTTCTAAGGACTCTTAAATACAACGTTGTCCTTAAATCTATGGATAAAGCCTTCAAGACTGACATAGTCCAAATGTGAGGGTTAGGACCATCATATATAGTGCAGACACTGTAGCCTACTGAGATAGTACAAGTGAAGGCGGCTAATAACTTTTAATTGTTTAAATGTAAATATTGGATTAAATACTATTTACTTGGTTCATAGAATATTTCAAGTTTTATAAATGATGTTCTACTGACAGTGAGAAGCAGAAATATTCAAATTAAATTTGCTTATCCTAAGAACACATACAAATGTTCAATGTGATTAATGATGTGTGTTCAACATCATTGTCACCAGGAAAATATGTATACCTGTAATTCCAGCACTTGGGAAATTAAGAAAAGTGGATAACAGGTTCAAGGCCAGCCTCAGCAACTTAGGGAGACCCCTAGCAACATTGCAAGACCCTGTTTCAAAATTTTAAAAATAAAATAAAATATGACTGAGGATATAGCTCAGAGGTAGAATGACCCAGGATTCAATCCCCAGTACCACACACATAAAAAAAAGCAATGAGACCTGGGGATGATGATGCACACCTGTAATACCAGAATTTGGGAGGCTGAAACAAGAGGACCATAGGTTTGCGGCCAGCCTCAGCAACTTAGTGAGAACTGTGTCAAAATAATAACAACAAAAAAAGATTTGTGGCATAGCTCAGAAGTAGAATGTCCCTAGGTTGGTCAATCTACAGTCTCAAACAAACAAACCTACAATGAGATACCACACCTGTTAGGATAGCTATTACATACACTTACAAAAGGTATTAGCGAGGTTGTAGATAAATTAGGACCCTTATATGCTGTTGGTAGGAATATAAAACGACACAGTTTTCTATGGAAAACAGGATGGAAGTTTCTCAGAATAAAAATTGATCTACTGTAAGATCTAGTAATCACTTCTGGATTTATACAAAAATAATAGAAATCAGTATTTTGATGAGATATCTGCATTCCTTGTCCATTGCAGCATCCTTCACAATAGCCAAGAATAAAACTGTACACCCCATAGACAAATGGATAAATATATATATATGTATGTATATATATATGGGGGGGGTGCGTAGAAAATGGAATATTCAGCCTTAAAAAAAAAGGAAATCCTGCTATTTTGACGACAGGAATTAACCTGGAGGACATTATAATAAGTAAAATTAGCCAGGCACAGGAAGACAAATATTGCATGATTCTACCTATATAATCTCAAGAACTAAACTCACAGAAACAGAGTAGAAGAGTGTGAAACAGGGGCCCAGGAATGGGGAAGGATTAGGTAAAGAATACAAACTTGAAATCATAAGATGAGTAAGTTCTGAAGATCTAATGTACAAACAACATGGTTAATAATAATATACACTTGAAATTCAACAACGGAGATCTTAAATGTTCTCACCACCCACACAAAAACACACAGCTCTATGAGGTGATGGATGTGTTAGTGTGATTGTGTTGATCGCTTCACAGTGTGTACATTTCAAAACAGAACACTGTACACCTGGAATGTGTACAATTTTTGTAAACTATATCACAATAAAGCTGAAAAACATAAAGCATGCTAATGGTCTTTGTTTCTCGATGTCAGTTTCTCTGACTGCATAACTACTCCTGGTTATAAAATCCGCGTTGAAGTCCTTCATGGTTTGTGACATGGAGTGACAATATCCAGCTGGAGTGGGGAAGACTGCCTTTGATCACAGGGAGCTTTTGAGCTATGACTATGGTTAAGCTCAAATCTACAAAACAAAATTCCTTCTGTGTACTGGCTTGTCATTCTCTCCTATATTCTACCTCACAAGAAATGTAGAGGTAATCGTTCAATGCTCTGCCAACTGATCTTTCCACTGAAAGTAAAGTTTTCAATCTTCTAAGTTAAAGATCTGATGTAGAAATTCCACCAAAACAGGCTTATCTTGATTCTGCTCTTACTTCAAATTTCAAATTCCTTTGTTAATCTCCTTTAGCCATCTTTATCACATCCTTCCTGTCCTCACTCTACCAATCTATGACTCATGCCATTTAAAGAGTGACAATATTGAGAATATATTTACAACTTCTGAGTTAGTAAAAGGTATGTAGTTTTACAATATGCAGTATTTTCCCAGGCAGCTCTTCATTAAAGAGATGTGGGAAGATGCTTTCCTCAAGTGGGACAGAATAATATTGATTCTGATTTAAGTGGACTGTTCATAAGTTCCCACACATCTCTCACTAGAATAGCACATAGATCAGCCTTGAAATTTCCTGTCCAAAAATATGTCCTAAATTATTTCATTTCTTTTCCTTAAGAAGATGTTTCTTCTCATAAATGGCAAGGGAAAGTAAGGAAGTTCATTCCACATCTTTTAATAAGCCAATGTAGCCAGGAATCATGGTGCATGCCTATAATCCCAGTACTTGGGAGTCTGAGAAAAGAGGATCACTAGTTCAAGACTAGCATCAGCAACTTAGCAAGACACTTATCAACCTAACAAGATCTTGTTTCAAAAAAAATTGAAAAAAAAAAAAAAGGTCTGGATGTATAACTTGGAGTTAGAATGCCTCTGGGTTCAGTCCCTAGTACCACAAAAAGCAAACAAATGAAAAAGCCCATGTGATAAATAAAATGTAAAATGAAAGCTAAATATTTTCCAAAGTTCTTTAAAAACACAAAGTGGGTCAACAATCATTAAGAATAATTTATTATAAATAATTTTAGTGTAGGAAAAGTCCATGTAAACTACAGAAAAACTGAGCATGACTTAAAAGATAGATATTAGGAAACATACAACTAAAAAGAAATATATTGAAACAAAAAATTAAAGCATATAATAAATCACATTATGAACCTATAAAAGAACCTAAAGAGCTAACCAAACATAAACAAAATTAGTTAAATGAAATAAATTGAATTAAAATAAATCCAATTAAACTAAATTTAAGTTTAATGCAATTAATGAGTAACTATGTAAACTATATAAATTAAACTGAGTTAAACAATAAAAGAAAAAAATCTTATCCATTTTGAAGACACAAGGAGAGAAAGTTTCCCATCTGGTTCCAGAGGGTTCTGAAGTAGACATGTGTCCCACAACACCCCAGGTGGCTGCAGAGGTACACAGGCTCTTTTTGTGGACTTCCCAAGAGCCTTTGGGGCAGCCTCCCAGGAAGCAAAGGAAGCAATTCCTCCTGTTTTTCCCAGAATAAATTTGTGGCAGAACGACCCCAAAGTATTCCATTTCAGCATCTCCAGACCTCTTGGGCTGGTCAAAGATCTTCTGTGGTGAGACCCAGGCAGAGGTAGCTGGGAAGAAGATGCTGCCAATATGGAACCAGAAAACAGAAATGCAAACTTAGGGGTGGACATGGTGGTGACAGCAGTCATAATAGTGAAAGGCCAGAGAAGGGCCTGGAATGTGACAAGATGAAGGGAGAAGGAGTGAAAGCAGGTACCAGGGCTTAGATTTTAATTTCTTACATATAAAAGAGCATACCTTACCAAAATGGCTTACAACCAATATTTCAATCCAATAAATAAGAATTATGAATAACTTAAATATTTGTTCCTTCCAAAGCTCATCTGTCCCTGTCACACTACTATATCCTGAACTCTATTGTTTCCCTTATAATTGAGGTAAATGTGATAAACTCTTAAATGATTTAGTTTCAGACATTTTTGTTCAGTGGGTAGTCTTGAACAATTGAAAATTGAACAATTTAAAAGAAAGGTCATTTTATTCCATGCTGTATAAAGCTTTAGTACATTTATTTTAATTGCTTATAATATTTCACAGCTGTTTGTCTAGTGCTACATTTTCTAGTCAAATTGCTCATCTCTGTAAGACATCTGAGGGTTCAGTGCTCCACTTTCATTCACAAATTCAAAACAGATGTTGATACTCAACATTGTCTTAATCCTTGACCTACATTGCATGTGTGTATATACAACAAATAAATCCAAATATTCTTAAAGGGCCTAGCATTTTTTTCCCTCATAGGTACCAACTTCATATATGGATAGTTGAATTTGTTTATAAAATGCTTGCAGTTCACTTAGGAAATGTATACTTTCAACTCCACATGATTCTGTGCTCCTGTACTAGGTTGAAATTGATCTTACTATGCAATCTTACTCAATATGTTTTAAGGAAAATTAGTAGAGATGAGATCAATGAGCTAGCTTCTTATTTGCAACCAGGCTTCTAGGGGGATGCTTATGGGATTAATTGGTAAATTTTGCTGAATGCAACCTCAGATTTGTGCTATCTCTTTTCAAGTAGAACCAGAAGATGTGGTGCTGGTATTTGTATCTAGTCACCTCAGTGCCTTCTCTCTCATCACCTTTGATATTGACAATAACTTCAGGGACAGAGCTATAGCTCCTTTCATGATGAAAAGCAGATGTCAACTACTATCCAAGGATCAACTTGAAATTGCGTGACAAAAGAGGTAGACTATAGAGATGTGTAATAGAGAAGAGTCTGCAGAGCGACTCTGATGCAGATGAGGAGAAGACATTACAATTTACCTGCTCTGAGACTTAGATCATTCCTGGACCTGAGAACCACCCTCGAAATCTAAACAAAAAATTATGGCAGTGTTGATGTTATATTCTCAATATTCTCTCTCTCTCTCTCTCTCTCTCTCTCTCTCTCACACACACACACACAGACACACACACACACACACACACACACACACACACACACACTGGATCCTTGCTTTAACATTTGCAAACCTAAAGTAGCAACCCTATTAATTCAGCTGTTGTTCCAAGATAGTACACCTTCATAGTTTATTAACTGGAGACAGAGACAAATGTAAAATTCACTCTCAACAAGATGACTTTTCTGAGACTCATGTAGTTCAGTCAGCCTCTGAAGCCATACTCATAGCCTAGATTTCTTCATAGGAAGCAAATATGTACAAAGAACCAGAGTTCACTTCTAAAGTCTCACTTCAGATCTGCTTATGCATCATATGAGGCTATCCATCAAAAGTCAGGCACATACACATGTTCACACTAAATCTTAATATGATATATGGTTACAATGCACCAATAAAAGTATTTTTAAAAAGTCTGGCATATAATATGAAAAATACCAAAAGATTACTTCAAATTCTGAGACTTCTTTTAAAATTTAAGCACTTCCTGTCAAAAATTAGCATACATAGAATTCAATTTAATTGTACAACTTATAGAATATATATTTAAGTATACATATTTTTAAAGACAATGGGATCCATAGGGAGAAATGAGTTTAAAGTTATCTTAACAAATTTTCTTCCCTTTACTTGTGATGATAAAATATTATTTGGAAATAATGTAGAAATTGGGGAGGTTCATATATATGGTAGAAATGCAAACCCAGGAATAGATATTAAAAGGCACCCCAACTTAGTTAAAAACTATAACCTCCTGTGTGGCAACAAATTCCACTGGAAGAATTCCTTACCTTTACAGCATACTGAGCCTATCTAAGAAATTCTAGTTAACTTAGTTCATTTGGGGAAATGAATAACATTTGATCTATCACCAAACTACTCTAGGTATAGACTTCCAGTTGTATGTAGCAAAGAAGTGGGCTCATGCTAAAGATTAGCAAATCTAGAAAACAAACAAAAAAGCTAGAATAGTTTTGTTTTTGTTTTTGTTTTTTAATGGAGATTAAGTGACAGATGGGCTTGGAATAAGCAGTGACTGAATTGTAAGTGAATCAAAGGCTGGTCCTACCTAGTGGCTCATTAGAGAATACACAGTTTGTAAAAAAAAAAACAAATTTATTTAAAAGAAAAATAATCTCCTTGTTGACACTTTTTCATTATTCCTCATACTGCTTTTGTCCAAAACCTTGTCCACGGCCTCACACTAAAATTTTGTAACATTAAAAATGAAGTCAGCTAGATGTGGTGGCACATACATGTAATCCCAGTACTTGGGAGGCTGAGACAGGAGGATCACAGGTTTCAGATTAGCCTTAGTAATTTAGAAGACTATCAGTAACTTAGTGAGACCATGTTTCCAAATAAAAAATAAAATAGGGCTGAGATGTAGTTCGGAGGTAAAAATGCCCCTGGGTTCAATCCCCAGAACCAATAAATAAATAAATAAAAATGAAGTCAAGTTATCAAAACTGAAAATGGGCAAAGTAGTAAGGGAATCAGAATAAAGAAGCTGAACACAGAATAGTTACAGATTAAGCAAGGCCTGGTTAATTTTACTTATTCATCATTAGGTAATTCTCAAGGAAGCAAGGCAGTCACTTGCATTTAAATGGAATAGAGCCAGGTGTGGTGGCGCATGCTTGTAATCCCAGCATTTGGGAGGCTTAGACTGGAGTATCCAGGCAGCCTCAGCTACTTAGTGAGGCTCTCTGCAACTTAGTGAGACTCTGTTTCAAAATAAAGAATAAAAAATAGGGCTGGGGGTATATCTCAGAGGTAGAATGCCCCTGAGTTCAATCCCCAGTACCGAAAATAAATAAATAAATAAATAAATAAATAAATAAATAAATAAATAAATGGAATAGAGGCTGTCTAATTTAGGTGTCATTATAAAGCAAGCCTGATAAAGGGACTCAGATAGTGGTAATTGTTTTGAGACATGATCCCAAAATCTGAAAGGAAGGAGCTGAGAGTATACTATAGGGATGGAGACAGAGAGAGAGAGAGAGAGAGAGAGAGAGAGAGAGAGAGAGAGAGAGAGATTTTCTAGGTGGGTAAGCAAAGCTCAATCTTCATAGAATCTCTAATGCTAAGGACATTATAACCAATCTTGTTTTGAAGAAGCCTCGAGTGGCAAGCAAGCTTGCTTTGGCCAACCACGGGTAATGAATATCTTACTAGCCATAACTTAATTCATTGTGATTAAATATACTGAAGTTGCTCAGTTCCTCCTAACAGACTTTAAAATAAAGTGCAGTCAGACTTGATGGCACACACCTGTAATCTTAGTACTTGGGAGACCGAGACAGAAGGGCACAAGTTTGAGGCCAGCCTCAGCAATTTAGTGAGACTCTAAGCAACCTATAGAAACTCTGTTTCAAAAATAAAAAATAATAATAATATAGGGCTGGGAGTTTACCTTGGGGGTAGAATGCCCCTGGGTTCAATTCCCTAGTACAAAGGAAGGAAGGAGAGGAAGGAAGAAGGAAGGAAGGAAGGAAGGAAGGAAGGAAGGAAGGAAGGAAGGAAGGAAGGAAGGAAAGAAGTTAGTTTTGATAACTTGATTTCCTCATGAAGAAAAGCCAAGGCCAATATGGTTTCTTTGGTGAGGTATAACAAACACTTAAATAATAACTAACATTTATTCATAAATTCTTCTAAAAGCTATTTAATATTTCCAATATTAATATTTCCAATTCTTTTTACAAAGTCAGGACCAAAACCATACAAAAACATCACATGAAAAGAAAATTTTATACTAATACCCCTCATGAATGTAAGCTAAAAAATGGTCATCAAAACACTAATAAGCAAATCAAGCAATGTATATAGATTACTTGACTTATACACCACAACCAAATGAGATTTATCCCAGGACCTCAAGATTAATTTGATATCTACAAAATCAATGAATTATATAACACATTAATAGAATAAAGGAACAAAATTCTCATGAACATCTCATAAACACATAAAAAGCATCTTTCTGATTGCTAATGATATTGGACTACTCTGAGATTTTACCTAACCCCACTTAGAATGGCATTCATTAAAAACACAAACAACAACAAATGCTGGCGAGGGTGTGGAGAAGTAGGAACTCTAATACATTGCTAGTGGGATTGCAAATTAGTGCAACCACTTTGGAAAACAGTATGGAGGATCCTCAGAAAAATGGGAATGAACCTACTGTATGATCCAGCAATACCACTTCTGGGCATCTACCCAAAAGAAAGGAAACCAAACTACCAGGCCAATGCATGCATATCTATGTTTATAACTGCACAATTCACAATTGCCAAACTATGGAACCAACCAAGATGGTCATCAACAAATGAATGGATTACAAAATTATGGGATATGTATACAATGAGATTTTACTCAGCCATAAAGAAGAACAAAATTATGTCATTTGCAGGAAAATGGATGGAACTGGAGAACATTATGCTAAGTGAGATTAGTCAGTCACACAAAGTGAAAATTCAGGTGTTCTGCCTAAAATGTGGAAGCTAGAGAGAACGTGGGACAGAGGAGGGACTCCAGACAAAGAAGGATAAAACAGGGATGAGTAAAGAAGGCGACCTAACTGAGGGAGATGGGAGGGGGGAAGAGAGAAACACCCTAATGCACAAGATGTACATTCACAAACATCAAAGTCAATAACTAAGCTGAACACAAGAAGGAAGGAGGAGAGAAGGAATGGGGTGAGAATTGGGGAAAGGCTAAATGAGTGATGTATGCCTCTACCATCCTGTACTTCATACAGATGTATTATTACAAAGCCGGGCGTGGTGGCACACGCTTGTAATCCCAGCATTCGGGAGGCTGAGACTGGAGGATCCGGGTTCGCGGCCAGCCTCAGCTACCTAGTGAGGCACTCCGCAACTTAGTGAGACTCAGTTTCAAAATAAAGAATACAAAATAGGGCTGGGGGTATAGGAGGTAGAATGCCCCTGAGTTCAATCCCCAGTACCGCAAAAAAAAAAAAAAAAACAGATGTATTATTACAATGCACCAATAAATTTTTTTTAAAAAGCACTCAACTAACCAAATTGTCTTTCATAATATAAAAACATTCAACAAAGAAAAAGTAGAAGAGAATGTCCTCCTCCTTATAAAGGGCATCTACATACACATACACACACACACACACACACACACACACACACACACACACACACTCACTCACAGCTAATATACTTAATGGTGAAAAGGTGAAAGATTAAATGCTTTTCCACTAAGACCAGGAGCTAGACAGTATATCTGCTGTCATTACTTCCTTTAACATTATATTGGGGGTCAGAAGCATGGCATTTAGACAAGAAATAGAAATAAAAAGCATCTAGATTGAAAAGAAAAATCTGCCATTTCTATTTGCAGATGAAATTATCTCATAGATATAAAATCTAAAAGAATGTACTAAACAAACCACTATTAGAATAAACAAGTTCAGCATAAGTGCAAGGTATAAGATCACTATGACCCAACAATTCTATTCCTAGTTATATATCCAAGAAAAATTAAAGTTTATTTCCACACAAAAACTTGAACACAAATGTTTATGGCAGCTTTATTTATAATAACCAAAATATAGAAACAATCTAACATCCAATGAGGAATGGATAAAGCGATATATTTATATAATGAAATATACAGCAGCAAAAAGAGTGAAGTACTAATACATGCTACGATATGGACAAACCTTGAAAATGTTATACTGAGTGTAAAAGCTAGTCACATAGGACTATATTTGTATGATTCCACTTATACAAAGTGTACAGAATAGGAAAATCAATAGAGGCAATAAAGATTAGTGGTTGATTGAGGCTGTAAGAAGAAGAAATGAGGACTATTACTGGGTTCAGGGTTTCTTTTTTAGGGTGAAAGCAATGTCTCAAAATTAGACAAGGATTATGGCTGTATAATTATGTAATTATATTAAAACTATTGAACTGTACACTTTTAAAAGGTGAATTTTATGTTATATGAATTACAAGTCAATAAAATGTTTATTTTTTAGTACTGAAGATTGAATCCTAGGGTGTTCTATCTTTGAGCTACACCCCCAGCCCTAGTTCATTTTTTTTTTTTTTTTTGCAATAGTGTCTCACGAAGTTGCTGAGGTCCTTAGTTGCTGAGGCTTGTCTGAAATCTATGATTCTCCTATATCAGATTCCCAAGTACTATAATTATAGGCATGTGCCACCATGCTTAGAAAACTGTTATTTTGGAAGTCAGTATAATTTAGATCAATATTTCTCAAACATTTTTATCATTATCATTTCTTAAAGAACATTTTAAAACATTTTTCCTAATTGTCTCCTCTTTTAAATTGTGACACTATATAAAAATTGTGCATTTTTTATGCTTTACACATAAAAAGTGTAAGATTTGTTGTTCCCTAAGAACCTATTTTACCCCCTAGGGGATGAAAACACTCTTCCTGAGAACATATGATCTAGATTTAAGATAGAAAAAATCATGTATCTCTTTACTGTAACTCACTGCTTGATGTGTAGTGATGCTTCTGACAAAGCAAGGCACCACTGACATGGCAGTGTGATTGAATTGGGTCTTGAGGGTCCAGCAGTGCACTCTAGAGGTGCATATGTTTCATGTTACATGGTTCTCTAAATAGCTCCCTGCATTTGACACCCAGAATGGTTTCTATAACTTATCCCTGATTGATTTCGAGATAGGCGGAAGGGCTGACAAAGAGATACTGCTGGAACAGGGTGTGAAGTATGGCAAGAAAAAGAGCAGGCAGAAACTCACTCATTTGATTGGATTAAGGCCTAGAATTTATTCTAGCTCTACCTCTATTCTAGTCTCATGACACCTACCTCATCAATGGACACCTTCTTCCTGGTTAATGACTGTGAGCTTGTCTTCCTTGACCTCCTGAAATAAGCCTACAATATTTCCTATATTATTCTTCCACATAATGGCCATCAGCTATGAGAAGGAAGAAGGACACACACCATTGGCTGCACATTGCAGTGCTCTTTAATGGAGACCATGCTGATGTCTTTAAATGTCTTGCTTGGGGCAAGAACTTGAGAATCTAACA
The DNA here is from genome assembly GCA_004027655.1 of Graphiurus murinus. NCBI lineage: Eukaryota > Metazoa > Chordata > Mammalia > Rodentia > Gliridae > Graphiurus > Graphiurus murinus. Next base: position 19,439 of record PVLC010014024.1, on the reverse strand, counting down.
GGAAATAGCAAAACCTCTGAGGACCTTCCCATGTGTGCGGTTCACCTACTATGTAGTAGAATGGGGACTTGTATAAATAGCACTAATACTGGAAGCACCTTGTAGAAGTTACTCCAGATAGATCTGAATTAAGGTTTTGTTTAGAGATGAGTTGGTCCAATTATCTGGGACAATCAATCAAACTCCTATACTATACTATTTGGGAAGAAGAAGATTTTAACACCAGAAATTCTTCTGAACCACGTCCAGGTACCTGAAATATTGGCATCATTACCTGATCTTTGTGCGTTCTAAAACTCATTCCACATTTGTAGGACCTGTTGGTTCCTTGCTTAGGAAAATTAATGTAACCTTTTATGTTCAGTAATATTGTTAGAGACTAACTTTATTGTCTCTACCATCCCTCCAAATGATCTTATAGATAGATGACACCTCTATTTTCATTTGATCAAATCATTTAAAGTTAAGCTATATTCATTAAGTGACTGAGAATGAATTATGAATTCAAATTAGTTACAGATTTAACTTTTAAAGTCCCCTAGTTTATGGTAATTCCCATATCATCCCATTTTTTATAGGATGTGGACACGTGATACCATGGGAAAGGGACAGAGCATGACCTGATGACAATATTATACAAGCGTGGTCTGGTATGAGGGTTTCATCTCTTTTGTGTCTGTGAAAGAGAAAGAATTAATGAAAGATGAGAGTCCACTGGTTTTAGTTTAGAGATAAGGTAAATAAGTTATTTTTAATCTTCAGATTGGAAACTACTTTAAAAATATCTGTAGGCATGGGAGCTATTTATTCAAGGGAAAGAGCAAAGAGGAATTAAAACAGGTAAAAGAGAAAGCAAATGAAGACAATATTATTGGGTCATCTTGGTTTCTTCTAAATAGGTGAACATTTCTCCCAGTATCTCTGCCATTTTGGCTACTTTCTCTTTTCCCTACCTACAGAGCCTATAAATTCTCCCTTGTGCTGAGAATGTATATCCTGATGCTGTCTCAAGGTTGTTGTTTGCTCATTTCCTTTATAACCTTCCACCAAGATCTTAAAGCTATTCCCAAATTCAAGTGATTGCAATTCATCTAGTAGTTGTATATTCGTCATTCACGAAAAGTTTTGATCCTGAGACAGTAATTCTGAAAATAGTTCAGCAAAGTGTTTTGTAATAACATCTGAGCTACCAAAACAAATAGCTGAGAATTATAGGAGAGTCCTAGTCAATCCTATACACAAAATGAGTGTCATAGAATTTGACCCTGTCTTGCTAGCATGTATTTTTTCCTATATCAGGTCTCCATTGGTTCCTCAAATATCTTGCCAGGTTGGCCCTGTGCTTCTTCCCCTCATTCCTGCCTATGTCCTGCTACCTCCCATATATTTTCCCTGAGCTCTGATTGAAAATCATTGACAATGTTCTTCTTAAGAAACCAATGTCCCTAACTGGGGCTGTCCTTCAGGTACCAGAATAATCTTTATGGTTTCTCACTCATTCTTGGTTTATAGCCATTTCTATTCTGGCAGACCATAACAAGGAAAGGTTACATAGGGGAAAAGTTCATTGCAAGATGCATTTACATAAAACTATGCACAGTTAGTCACTTTCAGATCCTTCAAAAGAGCACCACCACCACTCCTCAATAGACTAGAAAAGCTTTTGTTTCAGTTGTTAAACTTCTCACTGACTATCTGCCTTCTCCTGGGCCAGGGCAGAGAGAAAAGAAAATCCACGTTATCAGCAGACATCAGGGTTAGGTATAAAGCAGGAGAAAAGACAGACACAATGAAGTCACTGAAAGGTCAAATTTTAGGACAGCAAACAGAGTAGCCCATACTATTACTGTGGACCAAAGCAGCCCAAGAGCACCGGCAGAGCGGCAGAAGGCTGTGCACAGCTGTCGACTCACATGGAGAGCCCGTGATAAGGAAGGCCCATGGTCACACAAGGGGTCTCATGTGTGAAGCAATAGCCTCATTTAGGTCTATAATGGATATTGGATTAAATGCTATGAAATTGCAGATCTGCCCCCAGCACTACTGCTTGTCTATAATAATAGTGACCACTACTGAGCCACTGTTCCCTCCTAATCACTGTGATGTGCCTTCACTTGGTGCAGAATGATGTGCATATAGTTCTGGGTGGACATACAGTCCTCACGGTGAGACAGAGGCTGATGGCTCTTACTGCAACTTATGGCATTTGAATTGAGCACACTTTTGGAGCTGAAAACAGGGTCATACTAGAAATTACTGCTTTTCTTGCTCACTCCACTGCCTAATGGAACATGGCAAGGTTACCTAAATCCTGTTGGTACAATGACAATGCCTTGCTTGTATACATTTTTTAAATGAATCCCCAGGGGCTTACTTTAGGTCTATTACATTTCAAAAATGTCTACAACTAGCACTTCATGGATGTTATATCCTCTCTTAGCTGGATTTTTCACAGGGCTAATATATCCTGTCTTATCTGGATTTGTCACCAAGTAGTTTGGTGAATCAAAAAAAAAAAAAAAAAAATGAGTGGATGAGGTTGGCCTAGCATAGAAGAGCAAGTCTGGCTCCCAACACTACAGGTGTTCCATTTAACTCACTGGATGTATGTATAGATCAAAATCCTCACTGCCAAATAAAGCACAAGGCTATAGTCATCCACAATTGTTCCTCTATTCCCAAGCTTATGGCTTACAAACTTATCATCCTCAGTAGTTATAAACTTGGCCCTTCCTTACTTTCCCACAAGTAACTATTTACAATTCAGTCACAATGCTTACAAGGAATGTAAACCAAGTTGTATCTTCCAAATTCTCCTCTAGTGAATACGCAGAATAACTATTACTATATCCAGACAATTATTACTATATCCCTTTAGCAATTTGAACACTTTATAGAGTATTTTGTGTGATAGAATATGGTATTTCATTTAAAAAACAAAATTAACAAGCTGATGTGATTCATTTGTTCGATGAACCTTCAAATCATTCCAAAAGAAATTTCCAAATTCTAAGAAAATCAGTGAATTTTTGAAAACCTGATGTTTTCCAAGATCTGGGCAATGGAGTCATGATTACCCTCAGTGCATTCTAAATTATTCCTGAGTGGCCCTTGCAGAACATGAACTTGTGCCATAACCCAGTGTCACAGCTTTACTCATGTGAAAAGAAAATGGGGAAACATTTATACCTCTTTTATTCTGAATGCTCTGAATTCTTCAGATTTGTAGGTGCTAAATCGGTATTGAACTGAATGCTGTATGAGCCAGCCTTTTTATAAATATTCTCTCTTCTTATATCCACAATCCTCAATATTAGGTGCTATTTCTGATTCTTGTAAAAATACCAAATGACTTTTTTATTTCTAAAGGCCCCTATTTTGCTTTTATTTCTCCACTTGATCATTGGATGACATACCTGTCTTTGTACTTCTAATGGTTTTTTCCAGTTATTTCCTTCCATATTATCCAAATACACAATAATTTCCCAATATAAAGTCATATTAGAAGCCATTAATTAGATAAGTGAACATAGAGACTGCCCTGTAAATGCCATATTCAAAATTGCCCTGCATGATCTAAAATACCCTCTGCAATTTCATATTTGCAAAAGTTGCTATAAGTTCCTTAGAAACCATTCAATCAATATTTAACCTCCTGAAGCTCATCTAGAAGGTCAATGGTAAGGCAGTAGAGACAGCTCCCTTCTCTCTCCCAGCCACTGTTTACAGATTATTCCAAATATAAAATTCAGTCATAGAGTCAAACAACTCCCTTGAAGAATAAATGTGCATATCATTTATTTCCCAGAAGCTTAGTATTAAAAAAAGGTAAACAAGAAAAATTGTATTGGGTTATCTCCTAGTTTGATGCATGACTAAGGATATAATATTTCATTATGATAAATAGTTTTCATAATATACACACTGTTATGTCATATTCTTATGAAACTCAATTTTATTTCTGCTTTTACCATATTCTAGATCTGTTCAATTATGAGAAATATAATGAAGTCTTCCATTGTAAATATATTTGTATCTAGTTCTTTCATTTCTAATAATTTCTTGCATTGTATGTATATATTTCATACTTTGGACTTATGATTTCATAGCTCACACTGTTTCATTCAATTACAACACTGCCAACCCTGCTTCCCCCCCCAGCTTTGATGAGTTAGACAAGTAGAGTGTACAATAAAATGTTTTGATATATGTATACATTATGAACTAGTTGCCATGATGAAATTAACATTTCCATCACCTTACATATTTACATTTCTAATGCATGATGAGAATATTTAAGATATATTCTCTCAGTCAATTCAAGTAGACAACAGAGTGTTATCTATAATCATCATCCTGTGCATTGACTCTCCAAGACTCACTTTCCATAACTGAAAGATTTTACCACTGAACCAACATTTCCCCTTTCCCCCAAAACACAGCCCCTGACAACCATCATTTACTCTATGAGTTTGAGTTTCATAGATCCCATATGCAAGTGAGGTCATGTAGCATTTGTTCCCTGGTTTATTTCATTTAGCATGATATACCCCAAGTTTATCCATCTTGTCGCAAATGACAGGACTGCCTTCTTTTTAAAGACTGAATAATATTCAATGTGCGAGATGTAGATAATCTCACATTTTCATTATCCATTCATCTACTGACAGACACTGAGGTTAATTCTATATCTTAGCTATTGTGATTAATTCTTCAATGAAAACTTTTATTTTTATTTGCCTTCATCTCTTTACATATGCCTTTAATTTTAACTTTTATCATTTGGTTGAAGTATTTCTTGTAGAAGGCATATAATTGGGTTTTATTTTCTTAACCCAATCTGACATTCTATCTTTATAAAAGAATAATTCAGTCTAGTATATTTAGTACAATGACTTGATGATTTCTTTCACTTTTTCTTTATATTATTTCTGTTCTTTTTCAGTATTTTCTGGTTTTATTAATTTACTATTCATTACATACTTTTCTTTCTTTTTTTTTTTTTTGTGTGGTATTGGGGATGGAGCCTGGGGGCATTCTACCTCTGAGCTACAGCCCCAGCCCTATTTTTTTTTATTCTTTATTTTTAAACAGGGTCTCACTAAGTTGCAGAGGGCTTCACTAAGCAGCTGAGGCTGGCTGCGAACCCAAATCCTCCAGTCTCAGCCTCCCAAATGCTGGGATTACAAGTGTGCACTACCATACCTGGCTATTTGGCATTTCTTTATTCTTACAATCAAACAGTCATGTATAAGAAAATGAAGCAAATAGTTGCTACCCAAACCCAATAAGACCCATGGGATAGTTTTCATTCCTTCATCCTTTCTTCCTATGGCCTCCTTCTTCCTGTGAGAATTTTTAATGCTTTTCCTTTACTTTCTCATTGTAACCATCTCCTTCTAGTATAAACTGGTAACTTAGATTTTTCTGAGATAGCTCAATAATTTATCTTAATTATGTATTTTCAGTCAATAGCAGTTTTAGCATTTATGTTATTTATTCCCAGATTGCCTATTATCTATTCATATTTAATTAGGTTTAAAGTTTTAATATTCATCACTAGTTGCTTCTTCCCCACTTTTGTCTCATTTCTTGTTCCATGATTTGAAGGTTATTCTCAAATATTTTCCTTACATGTAGTAAATATGTGATATCAGTGGATATGCCTAAATTCTGAGGTTTTATCTTCTTTTTTCCCTATGAAATAAAAGACTGCAAGCCAGGAATGCTATATGAAGCCAAGATATCCTTTGGTAGTCTGGAAGCTAAGATAAAGTAACATGACATCTATAATATTGCTACCTGCTTTTTTTTTTCTTTGTAGGTTACTTGGGTTTTCTACTTAAACCCTTTTATACATGAAGCTATTCAAAGAAGCTATCAAAAAAGTTTATTAGTGTGTCTAAGCACCTCATTTATCATCAACCCATCCTGAAACTTAATGAGTACTTTTAATCTTCAAACTCAGTACAACTTTGACTTCATGAGAATTTCTTCTATTTAATTATTGCCTTTCTTTCATATCAAAGGTGCATATCCATCTCCCCCTAATTAGAACTTCTATTACTTAATTATTCCAGGTTAATTCTCTCTTTCCTTCTCCCTTCCTCTAAGTATATATGAATATACGTTTCAAGTCTCTTATTTTTGTCTTGTGAATCTATATCTTTGTACTTTTAATCTGTGCTTTAAAACATTCTTCTGAGAACAAATCTAATGACCTAAAAGATCAATAATCATTTTTATGTATTCATACATTCAAGAATTTAGATAGAAAATCATGGCTTTAATCTCTATATAATATTTCTGCTGCTATTAAATTTTCTTGATCAAAATAATAGCATTTAAGTTGTCATATGTCTCCCATGGTAGCATTATTTTACTAGAGCATTTGGTCCAGTCTTTCAAGCCATATGGCAGCATAGAGGTACATTCTAGTCTATCTTCAAAATAGAGTTTGCATCCATTTCAAGACACATCTTTATAACCTACTGCATATTTGAAGCAACACTCTCCTTAGGAAGTACCCAGCCAGTGACAGCATAGCAGGAGTACTAACCCCAGACACTTTTGCTTCCAACATGGAAATTTTTTTTTGTACAGACAGTCCTTGTCTTGGATGGCCCAGTCATAGAGGACATTCTCAAAACAACATCATAATTAGAGACTCTTCCTTTGTCCTCTTCTTTTACAGTCTGAGCCTTTCCTTGTGGTCTGAAAATTTTCTCTTCCTACTACTGCTTTCTTTTCCCCTTTATCCTTTATAATAATAATTCTCTTACCTTTCTCATTTCATCTCAGCATATGATTCCCTAAAAAACAGAACCAACACAGTTGGTAATGAGGATGGTACAGGAAATTAGGATAAGGTTTTAAAAATAGATCATCTGTTGTCAGATTGGCAAAGATAACTCTGTTCTGAGAAAAACACAGGGCATGGGTAATGCCTGTTGTAAATATTTCACCAGCTATCACTTGAGAAAATAGCACGGTTGGGGAACATCCTGGTTGGTGCTATGATTCAGGCCTTTGTGTTTGTATGCATTTCCCCCATATCTTTTTTTTTTTTTTTTTTTTCGGTACTGGGGATTGAACTCAGGGGTGCTCTACCTCCGAGCTACTCCCCCAACCCTATTTTTTATTCTTTATTTTGAAACCGAGTCTCACTAAGTTGTGGAGTGCCTTCCTAGGTAGCTGAGGCTCGCCACGAACCCAGATCCTCCGGTCTCAGCCTCCCGAATGCTGGGATTACAAGTGTGCACCACCACGCCCTGCTCCCCCCCCCATATCTTTGTAACTAGAAAAAATATATACTAGTATATATAAAATATATCCATCCCTATGGAGAGATAATGAGAAAATAGGTTTAATTGACAAAGTTAAAGGCTGAATGTAAGAGCAAGAGGATCTTACCATTTTCTCCTGCAGAAAATAAATAGACACAGCAGAAGAACAATCCAGGGATCCAATAGTTGCTGACCTTCAAAGATGAGTGAACTCTCAACTAAGGCAGGTCTTTACATTAAGGTTAGGTCCCCGATTGGAAAAACATAAAAACTTGACACATATCTTAGTAGACATCCCTGAAAATTGTGTCTCCATAGACTTCCTTACATTTTCAGACTTTAAAGCTAGTGTAACCCTCCTTTTCAGAACTAGTGCTCACCCACATGCCCACCCTGTAGGTAAGTATTATGTCATATCCCACACAAGGCAACTCAGCTCCTCTCAGAACCCCACCACCAAGCATATAATTAGTGTCATACAATTTTAATATGGCTGGGGATGTCTGGGACACAGGGAAGAAAAAATTGCAGGCATAGGGATTTGTAAGAATTATTCAGCTTGTGTTGGCCAGGAAAATTTCCTGTAGGATTGGATTTTTAGAGTTTTTGATCAAGAACACTAGACTGAGTAGGCAATAATTGATTGATTTGGGTACATGAGATTTAACCCTCTTCCTCTTCTACCAGAGAATAGGACATACCCAATGCTAATGTGACACTTAGAAGCCAAGAGAAGATGATGGCCCATGCTGAGCAAAATTGAAATGCCAGAGTTGCCATGGTAGATTATGGAGTGCCTCATTATATCCTGGAAAGAATGATGAATCTTAAAAATGACTCTGTGCTACTGCAAACTTAGCCAAGCAGAAACCATAATTGTGCCTGCTGTGCTAGAGATAGTATCTTTGCTAGAATAGATTAATGGGTGGATTATATGCAGACTTTGTTTATATGAGTATATTTTTCCTATCTAATCCATGAAAGACTATCAAAAACAGCCTTGGGAAAAACTTCATTCACATGAAATGGACAATAAAAAACATGATAAACTGTAATCATAATCAGAAAAGATCTGGGCCATATGGACACATGAAGAACATCACATTGATCCAGTACATCCCTTCCAACAGAGGTAGGATGCTTAAAAGGTGACATACTGGAGGTGTTGGTAAGGCAGAAAATGAACTCTTTCAAGATTTATTAATCTTCTATGTTAATAAAGTATCTAGAGATCTAGTGGTAAGGATATACCTGGATATTGCATGGATTGATGCATATTGCATGCACTATTACAAAGAAGAAATCACCCTGCCTAGACAGCTTCTTTAAGTCAATGGCAGCATACTTTTCATACTCTTCATCCAAATGACTCATATGGTGTATAAATGGGTGGCACAAAAGGCTATCAGTTTTAAGTGGGACCAACAGAAAAATGGACTGTGATGCAAGCAGCTTTATAGCTCTTTGGTGAAAGAATTCAGCAAATTTAATGGTGTCAGTGGTATGAAGTGTCTCATTGTAGAGCTTGTGAAAAGTCCCTGGATTTTTAAAATAAGGTTGTGTCACCTGGAGCAGAAAACAAAATGCCTTCAAAAAGTAGTCCATGGTATATTATTGGGGGCTAGTAGAGATGGAATGCTTGATAATAGAACATCAAGTGACCATTTGTCTCACCATTTATGAGCTGGGTTATCTCTAGTCTATTAAGTCTATTGCTTACCTTACTAAGTGGAAATAGTACATTCTGAATTGAGTCTAAGAAGGAGGGGTATTTTTACTCTCAATTTTTTCTGCCAATGAGAAGGTAAAAATTGTACAATCACTTGGCAAATTATTTGGCAATTTCACCCAAAATTAAACATGTACTTATTACATAATCCAGTCATCCCATACTCAAGTATTCATTCAAGATAAAAAGAGCACATTTCCATACAAAAACCTGTACATAAATGATTATATCAGCTTGATTTCTAATAGCCCAAATCTGGAAACAGCCCAAATATCCATCAACAGGTGAGTGGATAAACAAATTATGGCATATCCATACAGTTAATACTTCTTAGCAATATGAAGAAATAAATTGTTGATATAACACATGAATAAATATTAGCATAACTATGCAAATAATAGAAATATTTTTAAGTGCACACTATATGATTCCAATCTAAAAATTGCAAACTAATATCTAGTGAGAGAAAGCCAATCAGTAAGAGAGAAGGATTCAAAGTGGCATAGGAAACTTTTGGTGATAACAGATATGTTCATTACCTACATTGTAGTGATAGCTTCACAGACACACACATTTTTCAAAACATATTAAGTTGTATACATTATGTGTATACTTTGTTGTATAATAACTATGACTTAACAACTGTTCAAAATTAAATCTAGCAGAAATCTAAGAAGTAATGGTCAATGATATTCCAGGAAATGCTTATTCTTAGCTCTAGTGATGCTACACTTACCAACTTTGAGGGTAAACTTACCATGTTTGTGTATTTTTCTTGATCTATTAGGAACTAGATGAATAATCAGTCAATGAGGCTGTTCTATTAACTCTGTAATACCATGCCAGACTATGTCAAAATACCTCCTCTTGGCATACTAAAGCTTCCTACAGCTATCCGAATGCTATAGCTACCCATAACCTCTCCAAATACTCCTCCGTATCATAGTGAGAAAATGCATAGAAGATGGCAAAAAAAAAAAAAAAAAATAGTGAATAAGCTATGGGCCAGCTAGTTTCACTGCCGCAAAGCAGTATGGAATAGTTTTCTAGTGCCAGACACCCAGAGAAATAATCAAGGACTGGTCACCACAGAGCTTCTGGCATACAACTGGCCACTCTGTCATGGACAGATGGTCTAGGCCAATCTTACCTTATTGCATTTTCTTTGCCAAGTTAGAAAGCAATATAACAGAATGGTAAGATACATGTAGAAGTAGTGCATGCCAATTCCTTTATGGGGAGAAGGTTTCTGATGCTTAAAATACATGTCCTAGCTCATAAAAATTATCCCATTTTAACTAGAAAGGCATACAATGGAAAGATATATTTAGTAGCTCAAGTGCCAGTCAGAAGTAGGCTAAAGTTCATGTGAATTGATACAATCCTATAGGTGATGATACTGTTGTATAGAATCTTGAGATAGCCTTTCAAATGAGAAAGCAATGCCAAGAATGTATCTGGGCATTGATCAATAAAATGGAGATACATCCGGGGCTATTTGATAATTTGTTTTTTTTTTTGTTGTTGTTGTTTTTTTGTGGTACTGGGGATTGAACTCAGGGGCATTCTACCTCTGAGCTACACCCCCAGCCCTATTTTGTATTCTTTATTTTGAAACCGAGTCTCACTAAGTTGCGGAGTGCCTCACTAGGTAGCTGAGGCTGGCCGAGAACCCGGATCCTCCCGAATGCTGGGATTACAAGCGTGCGCCACCACACCCGGGTTCTATTTGATAATTTGAATTGAGGTTCACAAGACAAGGGCTTGGAAGGGAGAATCACTTCCTTGTCATTATTACTAATACAGGGTAATTCCTAAGTTCTTTATATCCTCATCTTTGGCATTTCTACCCTCTAAGAGAAGAATCTAAAACTTGCTGTTACTTATCATAGACAACTTAGAAATGATGTAGAGACCAAGATCATAACCTGGAAAAGCAACTCAGTGCACAGCTGGCCGGAGCAGCAAGCTAGCCTCTGAAAACCCAGGTTCCAAGCCTACTATACCACAACCATGCTCTAGGCCCATACCTGCAGAGATAGGTAACAGGCCCACCCCAGTTGGCCTCAATGTCAATCCAGACCCTGTAGTCTCAGGCATCAGGGAACCAGATTTAAACCCCCACAGCAGGCTTGACCCTAACCGTGGTTCTAGCCTGCTAGCTCACCCAAAGCCCTGACAAGATGATTGTGAAAGGCATTTTTGTATTGAATCCAGCCTGTAAAGGCTAGAAGAAGTAACCTTCAAGAGCACAAAAACCAATAGAACCCTACAGGATCAAAAATAATAGTGGGCACATGATACCAACAAAGAAATAAAATAAGTCACTAGTAATTGGCCCTAAAGAAATAGAGATCTCAGCTGGGCATGGTGGTGCATGCTTGTAATCCCAGTACTTGGGAGGCTGAGACAGGAGGATCCAGGTTCACAGCTAGCCTCATCTACTTAGTGAGGCCCTCTGCAACTTAGTGAGACCCTGTTTCAAAATAAAGAATAAAAAATAGGACTGGGGGTATAGCTCGGAGGTAGAATGTTCCTGAGTTCAATCCCCAGTTCTGCAAAAAAAAAAAAAATAGATCTCTTCTGGTCATGGTGGTCCACATTTATAATCTCAGTACTTGAGAGGCTGAGTCGGGATGATCACAGATTTGCAGCCAGCCTCAGCTACATAGTGAGGCCCTTCACAACTTAGTGAGACCCTATTTCAAAATAAAGAATAAGAAATAGGGTTGGGGGTATAGCTCAGAGGTAGAATGTCCCTGCTTTCAATCCCTAGTATCATAAGAAAGGAAAGAAAGAGAGAAGGAGGAAAAGAGGAGGGAAGAAGAAAGGAAGGGAGGGGAGGGAGGGAAAAAGAGGAAGGGAGGCAGGAAAGAAGGAAGGAAGAAAGAAGGAAAAGACTAGTCTTCAAAGGACTAGGACTGGAACCACTGTTAGACACATATACTACTTCTCAGTATCTTACCAAAAGAATTAAAGAATACTATAGTGATACATGTATACTCATGTTTATAGCAGCATGGTAAACAATAAAGAAGATTAAAATTATGTCATTTTCAGGAAAATGGATGGAAGTAGAGAACATTATGCTAAGTGAGATAAGTCAGTCTCATAAAAATCAAGGGTAGCATGTTTTCTCATAGAGGGAAGTTAGAGAGAAAAAGCTGAGCTGGACACCCTGTGGGAGTCACTTTGTTATATTCCTCTTCTTTCACACCCAACCTGATCTCCTTCTTCATGGGCATGAGGCAAATATTCCCCTTAGCACCTGGTCTCTCCTCAGTTTTCCTCTTTTGCTATGCTTGATTCCTCCTAAAATTGTTTTTGTAATTTTAGATAAATTCTGTTTGATCCTATGGCAATAATGAGGACTGACAAGGCATTCTAGTCTTTGTTTGGTAGTTTTGTTTTTAACTTAAAATTTAGACTCTCTGGGCATTGTTTTTGTTGACAAATACGTGATACACCCTGGAGGATGTCCTGTGTGCTCTTGAGGAGAATGTGTATTCTGTTGCTGTCAGATGGAAGTTTCTTTATATGTTTATTAGATCCATTTGGATGAAGAAAACGTGTATATTAACCAGAATTCTCCAGAGAAATAGAAACAATAGGATACATACAGATGTGTAAGAGAAAAACTTATGAGAATTGGCTCACTCAATAGTAAAATCTGTGAAGTCCCTTAATATTTTATCTGAAAATGGCAGAGCCAGGAATGTTAGTGAGATGTCCATATGCCTGAGAAACAGGGAAGCCAGTGGTGTAACTCTCACTCTAAGGAAAAAGGGATGGAAGGATTAGGGTAAATCCTTGAATCTGGAGGCCTAAGAACCAAGCAAACTCCAGTGTTCGAAGACAAGAGAAAATGAATGTCCCATTTTGAAGAAAGAGAAAATTTACTCTTCCTCAGTCTTTTCATAAATAGACTGAATGGTGCCTTCCCACATTGGTATGGGCAGATCTGATTCAAATGTTAACCCCTCCTGAAAACAACCTCACAGATATACCTGGAAATAATGCTTTAATGTTTTTTTGGGGTGTTCCTTAACCTAGTCCAGTTGACACATAAAGGTATTCATCACAATGCGGGGTGTGTGTGTGTGTGTGTGTGTGTGTGTGTGTGTGTGTGAGAGAGAGAGAGAGAGAGAGAGAGATGGCAACAATGACAATGATGACAACAATAGGTGTAGGAGGAGACTTTAGAAGTGATATATGTAAATCTATGGCCTTCATGCTAGTGATTGGTTTCACAAATGTATACTTGTTCCCAAATTCATTAAGTCACATATATTGCAAAAGTGTAGCTTTTTACATGTCAATCATAGCCCTGTAAAGTGGTTTCAAAAAACCTGGCCCTGGCTTGCCTGCAAAAGTATGAGTTTTTTTGCTATACAAGGCTATCTAGTATATGAAGAAATACTGACTTCCATGTCATGTTTGAGAAGTAAATATATTAAGTGTTATAGCATTCTAGGAGCACTCTGTAAGTCAGTTTCTACTATGACATTGAAACATACAAAGACTATGGCTTAATATTCAGAAGTTTGAATGAGGTGATTTCACTGGAAATTCTTAAAAATTATTCTTAAAAAGCTGGACACCTTGAAACTGTCCTTGCAAGCCAAATGAAAGGGAGTACAGACTGACACCTGCCTTAGGGCAACAATAGTAAGAGTTGACTCATTGTTTTCTGATTCATCTAACCCAATTGAATGGGAAAAGTTATCATAGGGCAGATGGACCAAGCTTTAATTACAATATTGACTCAGAGTGGGGAAAACACTGTTTATCCAAGACTGGCAAAAGGCCAACAGTCTAAATTGACCCTCAGAATTCTTTCCACTCCACCCACTCTTCTAAAGTTTACATATATGAACAATCCATGTATAAAACAATAAGCCCTGTGGCCATATGGAGAGACCCACTGCCCATACACAACAGACTGCATCAGTGCTGCCTCCAAAGTGTGTTTGCAAGCTACAAGGCCTGAGAATTGAGATTCCTAGCATCTACTGTGGCTTGATTCTGCAAGAGTTCAGAGATGTTTATAGTGGCAGGTTCTGAAGTAAGAAAAAATGCACAATGTACCCCTTTCCCAGTACTATAAGACAATAGGACATGGCCTCAACTCAGATACATTGGTTCTTTGTTAGAGATGTAAGCACACACTGGTAGATTTTCTTTTTAATTAGCCAAATTGCCTGCTTAGACATCCATAGGAGATCTTCTCAAGTGTCCTATCAATCCCTGATAGAACTGGATATAAAAGCCACTGTTCCATGTCTAGCTGCAAACCATGCACCAGAGCTACAGAAATCCATGAAAGAACATCACAGAAGCAAGAATATAGAAGGAACTGCAGATTGATAGAAGACCCTTGCATATTTCTTAACTACCCACTTCTTACATATGTGACAGGTAAATGATCATAGCAGGCAAATTATCTGGATGAAATATATATGCAGGGAACAGAACAGATGTTCAGAAATATATTATAACAAGGGAAGAGAAGGAATACACAACTAGACATACCTCAGTCTACAGCAATATAAAAGTTAAGAGCATGGGGATAAGACTTTCTTCTTTCCTCTTTCCTCTGATCACCAAAAAGAACCCTGAAAATTCTTATCTAAAGGAGAAGGTGAGGGAAGTTTATATAAATGTTTATTATTTCTTATAAGAATCAACTGAGACTTTTTCCTGAGATAAAATAAGTGCAGACCAAAGAAGAAAGAGGAGAGACAAAGCCTTGATAGTGAATAGAATAAGTAAGTATTAAAAGGTGTCAGAGAGATGGTCATTTTGAGGGCAGCACATTTTCATAGTGTTGCTGGGGACCAGGTTTTTTCCATTTAAAGTCTTTCAAGAGAAAAAATAGTTATAATCCCAGTACTTTGGAGGCTGAGACGAGAGGATTGCAGATTCAAGTCTAGCCTAAGCAACTTAGTGAGAAGACTCTCAGCAACCTAGTGAGACCCTATTTCAAAACAAAAAATAAAATGGGTTTTTGGTGTGGCTTGCAGGTGGAACACCCCTGGGTTCAACCTCCACAACCACACACACACACACACACACACACACACACACACACACAATTTATTCAGATGAGAATTTGTTACTTTTGTTTCTAGAATTATGTTTCTCTAATGTGTCACTGTCTTTTAACACAGAGCCCTGTTAGTCTGCAACTTAATATGGGCTCCCTATATTTGTCCCTGGGTCTGCAGCCTGACAAAGCTTCTTGATATGGCTTTCAATGTCCATTCTACTCTTTATTCTTCTAACTATTTTTAAAACAGCTTTATTTCTTTCTCTCCTAAATGTTATTATATACCATTTCATATACCATCTTTCTTTTCCATTCTTACTATTCTATTAGGTTCATAGTTTCTCAAAGTGTGATCTTGAATGAAAATTATAGGAAATAAAGTTTTAAATACTTAAGGTGGGAGATATATATATATATATATATATATATATATATATATATATAACATATGTTCTAGACTAGAGATATATTATATAGTTTCGGATTAATTGGTTTTTACTGACAGAAAAAAGGAGTGACAGTTCATGATTGCAGGAATGTGAGAGATGAGAGATATTATAGAATGTACTAACACTATGGGGCACAGAGAGGGATTTAATCTGGTCCAGGGAGTCATTCCTCACCTTCCTGGGAAGCCTTCATTAAGCCAAGACTTCCTGAGAGATTTCAAATGTCTTGTTATCAAACTAGTACATTCTTTTATGGAAATACTTATTTCTCCATGCTCTTACCTTTGCTGAATCTCACTAAATTTTGCTTCCTAAATCCTAAATCAATGAGAATGATACACCATTTGCTAACTACAGTTTTAAAGAAAGTAAGAAAGAAACTAACTTAGCTTAATGACTAAGGCATGCATAAGACAAGAACCTTGAAAGTCTTGTCTAATTCTGCATTATAAACAAGTGACCTGTATCTTCCTGAATGAACTAAAATTGGGTCCTGATATGTCCCAGGATTCTAAATCTTTCCAACAGTCTTTTGTGCTATTAGAACAGTTGACATTTCCATTAGCACTTCAGCCTGAGGGAAATGGGTGTATAAAATGTCTTCAACTGCCTGGCATTCACTATTTGGAGATGCTGTCAGGAGTTACTAGTTTCCTAATCCAATTTTGTTGAACCCTCAGGTGACATCCACTGTTTGCCTCCTTCCAAGTACCCATCTATATCAGAAAAAGGCCTCACTGGTTTGGAGGTAAAGGCTGAGCTCCCTTTCTCCTAAGTAGACATTGCTCTTTGACCATAATGCTAAGGTAGTGGCCACTTGGTTGCATACCATCAATGACCTCAAGGAACGCACCAAGCAGCATCATACTGTGCTGTTCTTCTTGACTTTCTACTGCTAATACAGGCTTTTCCTTTTCATCTCTGGCCACTTAAATGAAGTCTTGCAAGGACTGGGGAAAAAGTTTCATCCCTGAGCTTGAGTCATCTTCCTCAAGAGCCTCAGAGGGCTAGTTTGGGATGAATGTACGTTAGGTTCAGTTTGCCACGCTCCTTTTCTTCTGTTTTGTACATGCCTGCTGGGACCTTTTAAAGAGCTTTGAGCAAATTCAACCATTCATCCATACAAAAGTACAAAAGATCAGCTCTCCTCTTTACCACCCACAATGGTGCAGTTAGGGAAGTAGAGAATGCACTTAACCCCATCTGGACTCCTGGCCCCACTCTGTGGGCATGCTTTCAAACATCACTATACTGTACTTGTTCTCCAAGTACCAGCATGCTACTACAATCAATTTCTGGGAGCATGATTGACCTATTTTTCTCTGCCAGTCGAACTTCCTTTAAGCAGGCATATCCTTGGAATATAAGTGTTCTATAAAGGAATTCAGGCACTTCAGAAAAGGCTAGGTTAAATATATGATGGAGGAAGGGACAAGGATACTACTGTTATGTTACCCAGACACATAGCAAGCATGAATGTCCCATTTGGATTTTGCAGGCTTTCGTCTAGTGTTCTTGTTCTCCAGGTCATGCTATATTCTAAGGTCCAATTTAAGGTTGCATCTTCCTTTCTCTCTCTGTGTCTTACTCCACAGGATCACAGGGTTTCATTTTTGTAAGCGAAGGTAATGACTTCAGCAAAAGGGAGAGATTGAGGTATTCATTGTGTTGCTTTTTCCGTCTTTCTGAGAACCCTATCTGCAATGCTATGCACTCTTAGATGGAAATTAGTAGGCAGGAAGCTAATGACAGAGTGCTCTTGGGACCCTCACAGGTGGGAAGGAAGGAAAGCAAGTAGTACTAGGCAGAGGGAGAGACAAACCGCAATGCCATCTTGGGGGAGTGCTTCCACCAACCCTGTGGGGAGAGGTAAAGATTACAGTATTCTTCAGAGCTGCGTAGAGCTGGCACAAGAGGGCTAGGCCTTTTTACTCCCAGGACAATCATTCATCAGATGTGGTCCATCCAGAAAGAGGTTTGACTTTAGGCAAGGCTATTCTCTGCCTCTGAGGAATTCTTCCAGAAGGCTGGCAGCTGAGTGCTGTATACACACAGAGCTTCCAGCAGCTGGGCAATAACTTCTTTCCTGCAGGAGGATCTGGGCAACATATCCCAGTACTCACCACACAGACTAATGTGTATCTGTAGAGAAACTTATTTTCAATTTTCCAAAATTTTGAAAGTATAGTTTGAGACAAATTCATCATGTCTGTATACAAGCTGCAATGTGTATGAACTTACTAACCAAGAGGAAATGATCTCTTAATCCTGCTTGGGACTGTAATCATTTTTTATACTATTATTGGTGCAATATAATTATATATTGTAATTAGATTCAAAGTGATACAAACATACATGCACACATCACTTGGTGTATTTCCTTCTGTATGTTCATATATATATATATATATATATATATATATATATATATATATATATACTTTAAATAAGAAGAGAATATTTATTACTATCCTTACATATCTACTCAAAATAGAAAACAATTAAGTGGTTCTTTAAAACAATCATCTTCTAAGGAATTCACTTGCCTTTTTGGTATTGAACTCTTTAAATCTATTTGTACACAGTAACCACAGGAGAACTGGTAAAGAGATATCACTTCCCTGTGTATTGTCATGGTAATGAAGTCAGGTGTCTCCTTTCTAACTAGAGTAATGAGAATGAGAGATCAATATAGACATGTTTAGCTATTAGCAATATTGAATTCTAAAATATATAGTAGGAGTCACTTTTATGTAGTTTTAGAATCACAAGTAAAACCATTTGATGAAAGACTTCAAGGAAAGGACTCCTAGGCTGTGCTACCACAGCCTATATAGGATTGATTGGTAAGCAAGCAGAATAATACTCTACATGAAGGCAAAGCTGAAAATACTCACAGTCTACAAAAATAATTATAGCTAACTAGTTGTAATATATATATATATATATATATATATATATATATATATATATATATATACAGAAAGAGGCAGGCAGGGGCCAAAAAGTCATTTCCTCTATTCCCAAAACAAGAAACTGAAGGTGCAAGAAGGAGACTTCCTTGACAAAATCATTGCCTTATAAAGTATGAAAAAAGTTAGATATAAGAATGAAACAGATTAGCATGCGTATAATGTCTAGGCATGAAACAATGGCCACATTACTATCTGTGAGAATAGAAGGAGGGTAAGATTGAAGATGGTCTATGAGGAAATGGGTCTTTTTTATTCCTGTTTAGTCCTTTAGAATCTGAACTAAAAGAATCTATGATTTATATTCTTTAGTATGATACAGCCTATGGTGCTAGCACAGTTGAGATGATAAATCTTTTCAAATGTAGTTAGCTTATTTAAGCCTCTTGGTCTATTTCTTCTAAGCTGTAGCTTCAGAGTCTATAGCAGAAAGCTATGTAGATGAAGCAGAATTTTCCATCCATAACCCTTATGCCCCTTGCCACAGGACTGCCAGAAGAAAAAAATCTGAACATCTACTTCTTGCATTTCTATAATTCCTGATAGTATGAGAAATATTTTCTGAAAGTAAAATGGTCAATTGCAGTAAAACTTGATACAGATTTATAAAAGATTGTAAGTACATGTGGAATGATTGAACCAGTGGCTAGTTTAGCCCATGCGTACTCATAGTGATGATATTCCAGAGAGTGCTGAGACTAAAAAATTGTCTTATATCATCTCAGAACAAATAATTGATCTCTGAGAATTTCAAATTGAATACGCTAGAATATTGGTCTCCTACAAATCCCAGTCGGCTAGGATATCACTTTAAAAGTCAAACCAAGATCACAAAAGGAACTTTTAAATTGTCGCTGACAATTATCAATTTCCCTGTATATTCAGTTTGTGGTTTAGCTCTACTCATGTAGTATAAAAGAAAAGGCACTACCTTCTAATGTAGAACACTTTTTT
>PVLC010014023.1:0-40168 GCA_004027655.1 Graphiurus murinus | reverse complement strand
GGCGCACGCTTGTAATCCCAGCATTCGGGAGGCTGAGACCAGAGGATCCGGGTTCGCGGCCAGCCTCAGCTACCTAGTGAGGCACTCTGCAACTTAGTGAGACTCGGTTTCAAAATAAAGAATAAAAAATAGGGTTGGGGGTGTAGCTCGGAGGTAGAATGCCCCTGAGTTCAATCCCCAGTACCGCAAAAAAAAAAAATAAATAAATAAATAAATAAATAAATAAATAAAAAAAAATAAAGTAAACCCAAAGATAATATAATTTTACTGTGGACTTTGATGTTAATTTTCATTTCCAGGTTCTGCCCCTACACCTGATACAAACAAAATCAACAATCTCCTTTAGTTTTCCTGAGAGGCTTTTTTGCCCAAGCATTGCCTTTCTAATTAAGCCCTCCAACTCTTTAACATGCTAATTTCACACATTAACTTGTAGATGAAGTGGTTTCAGCTGTTATCTGTGAATCACCCACTACAGAGCTCAATCTACAATTCCAGGAAAGCTGATTTGAAAATTTCTTGCTAATTTTTGTTTGAAAAGGGGGGAAAAAATTTCTGGGAGTTCTTATACAGCACCAGGTACTTTTAGTGAATATTGATCACGATTTTATGTGCTTTTAAGATGAAGAAGATAAAAGGAATTCTACTATGAAGTAGGGAGAGGGCCGTGAGGATGCATAGGTGAATGGAATGAAGAACTGAAAATTCTCTGGAGAGGATTTCTTGGTCTCTAGCCTTATAGAGAGCTCCATATATTGAAAGGTGAACCTTAGGGCTTGTGTTTAGGAAGCAGGTGCTGGTATTACAGGTTGGGCATTCCTAATTCAAAAATCCAAAATCTGCAATGTTTCCATATCCTAAACGTTTTGAATACTGACATGGTATGATAAGTTGAACTTTCACACTTGTTCTCATATGATGGATGGCAGTCAAACTGCAGGTACATGAAAACATTGTATAAAATCACCTTCAGGCTATATTATGATGCTTATATGAAGCAAATGAATTTCACATGTAGATTTGGGTCCCATCCCTGAGATGTCTCTTTAAGTACTTGCAAACATTTTTTAAAAAATCGCAAATCTCAGTTATTTCTAGTCCCAGGATTCCAGATAAGGGATACTCAAACTGTAGGCGGAGCCTTATGGAAGAAGTGGGGTTTAAATAAATTGTTGTGATCTCATTCCCAGGGCCTCTCACCATATACTGCTTAGTCTTAGTCACACCAAAGTCTGAAACAAAGAAGGTAACTATAGTTCACTCACACCAAGTTCACCACTACCCTGGTTAGCCAGAGTCTAACACAAGAGAAGATGTGCACCAAATACAAGCATGAGACTTCAAGGGCGGTGACACCATCCTTCCATAAGAGGAATTTTCAATGAAAATACTAAGTCATCACTGATTCATAGACAATACATTGGAGTCCCAGGATACCAAGGAAATAACAAAAAGCTTAGTCCACATTTGGGTGAAGCATCCCAATGCTTCAGAATTTCTATCTTCTCCCTTCCCAAAACAACTCTCTCCATTTGTTTGCTGAGCACTCCAGAGAAACAGAACTCCAGAGTTACCAGCTCATGATGATTCTTTCTGGAATTTCAGAGAGAAAAGAACCCAAATTTATGAAAAAGAAGTCACATGAGTTATTTTACTTTCTCTCCAGTTCCTTTGCCAAATAGTAAATGTTGATGTATTAAAATTGCTTTAATTATTCTGTTGAATTGTTCTAGCAATTAAATTCTCTCAAATTAATTAAGAGTGTTGCAAGCATTTTTAATGGAAATAAACGTGTTCAAACTGTATAAAGAGATGGAAAAATATTCTAAATATTGATAGAAAAATAGTTATCAATGTGTTTAAGTCACAAAGCTCCTTCACAATTGAGTTTGTTTTTTGTTTAACTTCACTGACTCCTACTTCCCTTCTTTTTCACCTGGTTATAATCATTTCTGCTAAAATGTTAACTCAGTTAAATAAACCTTTTACAGTTTTAAAAACAGTTGCTTAAAACAATAGGAATTTCTTACCTTACAATCACATAGAGAAGTCTGAAGTGGATCTGAGTTATATAGCGAGATACTATGTAAGCAGAACTTCATGTCTTTGGAAGCCTCTAGTGGAGAATCTTCTTGATTTTTCCAGCTTTCCTCTGCTTCCCTCATTTCTTGGCTCCTTTTTCTCTATCACCAACACCAGCACTGGCCAGTTAAGACTTTCCCTTATGGCTCTCCCTCTGCTTCTCTCTCTCTCCACCTTCCTCACCTACTTTGTAAGGAAGGACCTTTGTTGATTCTATTGGACTCACCTGCACATCTCTTCCCCCTCGCCAGAGCCGCTGATTTAGAATATTAATTCCATCTGTAGCCTTAAATCCCCTTTTCTGTGAAAGCTAACATGTTTTCAGGTTTCCAGGGATTAAGATATACCTGCTTTTGGAGAGTCATTATTCTGTCTACTGAGATAGAATAGAAGAAATCAACGAAATAGGTAGAAGACATACAGGAAGCACAAGGAAAACATAACTTAAATATGAAAGCCCTGTGCTAAAGTTCCTCATACCTTCTCTCCCAAGCCAGTTCTTCCTCCCAGGCCCATCACTCCCAAATTTCTGCATGAGTTATTTTACTTTCTCTCCAGTTCCACAAATTTTCACTCACAACCATACAGTTACTAGAAATTCACTCACTTAGGATAATTACAAAGTGAACTGTTAATTAACTCTCCAATAAATACTTTAAGCAAGAGAGATATGATATCTTAAGAAGCTTATAATTTAGGGGATGTTCTATCATATCTGTTGATCAGACAATAGACACCAGGTCAGCCTAAGGATCCAGACAGTGACCAGATCATCATGAACCACATTGTGATCACCAGGCTGACGTCATCTTCACATACCTGCCCATACTCAACCTTCACCAAATTTCCTTTGAAAGAAGATCTGTGAACCTCCAAAATGTGTCTCTCATTCTCAAGATGATCCACATTCTTCTTTAAATGTATACTTATTGCTTTCCTAAATAAACTTATTTCTATGGCTGTGACTGATGTGTGCTAAAATTCTTTCCCATCCTCCAAGCCAAGGACCACACCCTCTTGGTCCATAGTTGACTCTGATCCCCCTCTGGGAATTCCTCTGTACCCTGCACAGAATCATCTCTTCTCCTGAGACACTAGCACAGGGCAGTTATGAGATAGAGATAGAGATAGAGATAGAGATAGAGATAGAGATAGAGATAGAGATAGAGATAGAGATAGATAGATAGATAGAGAGAGAGAGAGAGAGAGGTGGCATAAGAATAAGAACCTCCCAGTTTTGCCGTCTCATGAATTGAATGCTTAAGTAAAGACCAGGATGATATTCAACATAGCAGACTAAAGCATCAACATGGTGAACAGTGTCTGAAAGTTAGAAAGCATTAGCATATTATGCACCAATGCTAATTTTAAGGACTCGGAAGCTAGTGTTTAGGAGGATAGAACTGGATTTTAACAGGGTAAGGCATTTATTTATTTAGTGTGGGAAGGGTTTTTATTTTTATTTATTTTTATGCTTTTATTGGTACATTATAGTCTCATATCATAATACACTTTTGTTGGTGCATTATAGTCTCATATCATAATACACCAAGTGACATGCATGTACACAGCACTTGGTGGGCTTTCTCCTGGCTCCCTCCTCACTTTTGCCTTCCCCATACAGGGTATTGAGATTTACATTAGTATTCTAATATATATATATATATATATATATATATATATATATATAGTCAATGGAAGTAATCCATTCATTGATCCTCCTCCACCTCCCTGAGATCACTTCCCTGGCTCCACTGGAGTTTCTCCTCCATTATCAAAGTCCCTCTGGTATCCAGATTACTCCCTAGCTTCTGCATATGGGAGAAAACATGACCTTTCACTTTCTGTGACTGGCTAATCTCACTTAAAATAATGTTCTCCAGGTCTATTTTCCTGCAAATGATATAATTTTGTTCTTCTTTATTGCTGAGTAGAATTCCATTATGTATATATCCTGTAATTCTGTAATCCATTCATCTGTTGAAGGACACCTAAATTGGATCCAAAATTTGGGTATTGTGAATTGTGCTGCTACAAACGTGGATATGCATATATACAATCCCTTTGGAAAGATACCCAGGAGTGGTATAGTTAGATTATTTTGGTGTATCCACCCCCAATTTTCTGACCAGGGACTGTGAAATTATCAGAGGAAAGTATAAGACCTATTTGTCAACATATAGGCACAGATAGAAACTTCCTTAATAAGACCCTCAAAGCTTAGAAAATTAAAACAAGGATCCATAAATAGGATATTAAACTAAAATGTTTCTACTTATCAAAAGAAACCATCAAGAATCTAAAGAGAGAGCCTACAGGTGGGAGAAGATCTTTGCCAGCTATCCCTCTGATAGAGTACTAATATCTAGCATACACAAAGTACTTAAAAGACTTAACTCTAAAAAAACAAATAATCCAATCAAGAAATGAGCAATAGAACTAAACAGACACTTCCCAGAAAAAAATAAGGCTTTTAAATGGACACTTCAGTGGTGTTTATAAAGATGAGTGAATTATCTGTCACTGTTTTTCTATAGTGTTATGCAAAAATATGGGTGCATCCTATGTATTTTTTTCACTTTAAAGTCCTTTCTAATAAACTATAAAAACTGGAAAAAAGGGGAAAAAGCCCCCAGAAGTACTAAGTAATCCCTAAAACCAAAACTAAGGGTGAGTAGGAAGGATTTGTTTGAGCCATTTTTATTTTTCACGTAAAAGATACAAGGTGCTGCCATCATGAGAAGTAGCTGGGAAGATTCAGCTTTGTTCAAAACCACTGCCACCAATGAACATATTACACTTCTCTAATCATGATTGTTTTCGTCTGCAATTCTAGCAAAATAGAACCCACTCCAGGTTTATATAAGGAAGAGAATAAACAGAAGATTATAATCAGACATACCAATAAAATATTTTGCATAATGAAAGTAAAAATTTTTTTGTTCTGTTATTGAAACCCCCAGGAACTATGAATTAGAAATTTCTGCCTAGAGTCTTACAAATATTTTTCTCCATATAAAGCACATGAGCCAGGTGTGGCCTTACACACCTGTAATCCCAGTACATTAGAGGCTGAGAGGAGGATCCTAGGCTCAAAGCCAGCCTTAGCAACTTAGCAAGAAGCTGTTTCCAAATAAGAAATAAAATAGAGCTGGAGGTTGAGCTTGGAGCTAGAATGTTCTTGGGTTCAATATCTAGGAGAGCATGCATGTACATGCCTACACACACACACACACACACACACCATGTAAATATTCAAGCTTTAACTTCTGAGATATACTCAGATATGTCTTATGGAAGTGGGACTGTATGAAGAACACTATCAGATGGAGTACAAGTGACCTGAATTATTTGGGACTTGGGCTTCAGGGAAAGCTATATTCTTGTTATTAGGATAGACAAAATTGAGTTTTTGTTGTGATTTTGGAATCTCACAGATTATTAACCTTTTCTTCCAGTGAGTTATAACACCCCCTGCTTCCTAAGTGTTAGTTTTCATAATGGCTCTGCCAGATGCTACAGTCATTTCATGGGCAAAGGCAGAAGTTCTAAATTCCTCAAAAGGAATTATTCACTAGATAATGATTACTGTCAAGCAAGATAAGGTCTCGTTTTCTGACAGATTCTCAGAGGCAAGTGCTCCACAGATAGCAAACATAAAACTTTTCTGTTCCAAGGCTTTCTTTTTCTCTGACCTGTCCCTCTATTCACTGAAAATTATTGTATGAAATAAAATCTGTCTTCCTAGTTTTCTATTAAAAAAACTGATTTGTAAGCTCTGGGAGGATGAGAAGTTTGTCATATACGTATTTGCTACAAAGGAAAACACATTGGAAATATACAATTTATATTTAGCAACTGCAAGGAACATCTGTTAACTGAGGGAGCACGTCTATTATTCAGAGCAGTCATCATCATAACTATTCTATCATTTTTCTGAGTAACCTGAGCTCTGAATTCAGAGAGAAATCTCTCCCTTTCCTTTGGGCTGGTGCAGAGGAGAGCAGAATTGTGGTTTGTATCAATAAGACTCCCATCAAGATTATTCCCTGTGGTGGTGGCTCAAGACTTTCCCTACCATCCTATCCTGCATTGGGTCACTGGATACATTGCCAAGTGATTTCTGGTGATAGACCCCAGTGATGACAGGGTAT
Organism: Graphiurus murinus; assembly: GCA_004027655.1. Taxonomy (NCBI): domain Eukaryota; kingdom Metazoa; phylum Chordata; class Mammalia; order Rodentia; family Gliridae; genus Graphiurus; species Graphiurus murinus. The sequence continues at coordinate 33,932 of PVLC010014023.1, read as the reverse complement.
AGGGATGATATGCAAATTGTTTAACAACTGGCCCATTGAAAGCATCATCCAATTAGAATGGACACTAGTAGTAACATAAGGTACTGATGTACCCTCTGTGTCAGGCAAAGTCTTTGGGTCCTGGACCAAGGAAAGGGCCTAAAGAAGACACACTAGGTTTGTCACCATGCCCAAGGACACTAACTTAAGGCAGCAGTTATTTTTTTTTAACTGAAGTGTTCTAGTGTTTTAACAACTAGTACATATAAGCTAAATATAAGCTCTAGTATAAGAAAAGGAAAATTCATTACTGCTTTGGCTCCCTCTGACCCTCCAACAGAAGGTGGATCCATGGGGCATCCAGTTTAATTTAAACATAAGAAGATGTAAAATTCTCCCTCTTTATCTTGCTCGCTGAATGACTGCCTTAAAGGTGAAAGAGTTTCCAAGGAATTCAATAGTATTGTTCATCAATTTTGCTATGTTATCCCATTATTACTAATAATAGAAGATTGTTTTAAAAATGTTGTAACATATCTTTGAAGGTAATATAGCATAACTGAAAATACAGTATAGAACTACACAGTGCAAATCATGTTCCAATCATTTATTACTTCGGAAATCCTAGGCGAGTTAGCTCACCTCTTTTTGTTTTGGTTTGCATGGTTCAAGGTGAGGCTGATGATTCCTCCTCCATAGCTACTCCCTCTGCTATACTGATCTATGTATGTATAAACTTATAATACCTCTAATAGCTCTCAGGCAGTATCATAACTGGCTTTTACATCTGAAATTGCAACCCACACATGGTATCATCTGCCTGGTGTAGTACTTGCTAACTGCTAACAAGCCTTTGTGTGTGTGTGTGTGTGTGTGTGTGTGTGTGTGTGTGTGTGTGTGTGTGGTACTGGGGATGGAACCCAGAGGCATTCTACCTCCAAGCTACACCCCCAGTCCTATTTTTTTATTTTTATTATTATTATTATTTTTTGCAGTACTGGTGATTGAACTCAGGGGCATTCTACCTCCGAGCTGTACTCCCAGCCCTATTTTTTTTTTTTTTTTGTGGTACTGGGGATTGAACTCAGGGGCATTCTACCTCCGAGCTACACCCCCCGCCCTATTTTGTATTCTTTATTTTGAAACCAGGTCTCACTAAGTTGTGGAGTGCCTCACTAGGTAGCTGAGGCTGCTCGCGAACCCGGATCCTCCAGTCTCAGCCTCCTGAATGCTGGGATTACAAGCGTGTGCCACCACACCCGGCTTCCAGCCCTATTTTTTATTCTTTATTTTGAAACAGGGTCTCACTAAGTTGTGGAGTGCCTCACTAGGTAGCTGAGGCTGGCCGCGAACCCGGATCCTCTGGTCTCAGCCTCCCAAATGCTGGGATTACAAGCGTGCGCCACCACGCCCAGCTGATATTTTCTTATTCTTTATTTGGAAAGAGGGTCTCACTAAGTTGTGGAGGGCCTCACAAAGTCACTGAGGCTGGCTGCATACCCGGATCCTCCGGTCTCAGCCTCCCAAGTACTAGGATTACAAGTGTGCGCCACCATGCCCAGCTCCAATCTTTTGAAAATTAATAGTACTTATTTATTATCTGCTTACCCAAATAAGAATAGAATCTCCATTATGCTGGGATTGTATTTTGGTATCATTATTTACATTTGTATGCCCAGTGACTAGAGCCATGTCTGGCACCTGCTACATATCTGTTAGATGAGCTAATTAATATTGCATATGTTCAGCCCTTCTGGAACAGTTAGGATATTTTCTGCTGAGATAACAGAAACTTGAGCTAAATGGGCTTAAAGAAGGAGGAAATGCACTGTCCTCTCTTGAGTGGAAATGGTGTGGTGCTCCGCTTGGGACACTGTCCAAGTTCAGGTTCTGTTTCTGTTTTACTCATCTTCTTCGTTTTCCTGTTTGGGCTGCCAGAGTCTGGGTGAATTAAATAACAAAGATCTATTTCTCAGAGTCCTTCAGGCTTCAAAGTCCATGATCACAGTATTAGCAGTTTTGGCATCGGGAAAGGGCCCACTTCCTGGTTCATAGATTGATGTCTTGCTGTGTCTTTTCATGGCAGAAGGGCTGAGGAAGCATGCTGGGGACCCCTAATTTCATTCACAAAGGCTCTAAGGTTGTGATCAAATCACTTCCTGAAGTTACCAACTCTATACACCATCATAGAGGAAATTAGGTTTCAATATATGAATTGGGGAATGGGGAATACCAAAATACTGTCTATTACACTCAACCAACAGAATCCTCCTCCAATGCTGTCACAAAGCCTGCCAGCAGCAGTTGGAGTGATTTATTTCTATATTTACATAAAAAGGAACAGGAAAAATTAGTCTCACATCCGTGGGATAAAAGTCCTTCCCTTGGATCGGATTGAGCCTACTTAATTCAGATGATCATCCTTTAACCCAGACGTTCTCAAACCTGAGTGTATACCAGTAGGTCTCAGTTAGAGTAAGAATTTACATTTTTTAATATAGTTTGATTGGTGCATGGTAACCATACATCATATTGAGGTTAAATGTGATAGGAACATCTATGTACATAGCATTCAGTATGCTTCTCTTTCCTCCAGATCTGATTCTTCTCTGTCTTCCTCCCAGGTCATGATATTGAAATTGTTATTGATGCCATGGCAAATCCGCATAGGATTGTTATAACTGTTTCCTTTTCCCCTCCTCACTTCCATTCCCTAATAGCCTGCTACTACATTTCTAACAATTCCCCAGGGGAGACTTCTGGAGCACACTGGGAGAAACACGTCTTAACCATTATCGGTCTTCAGGAAAAAAGACAAAATCTGCCTAACTAAGGCTGAACTGCTGAACCAATCCCTGGTGAAAGCAGTGGAAGAACCATGGTTGGCTTGGATTTCAAGACCCACCATTAGAGCTGAGGAAGGACCAGCTTCCCTGGATTCGCATGGGGTCTAAGGTATCAGAAAGGAAGAGGAGAAAGACAGTAGATTCTGGATAGGAACTGGCAGTCAAATAGCCTTTTTAATGAAACTGGCTTTTAAGAAACACGCACCCTATACCTGGTGTTTGTTTTTCTCTACTTAAGAATTTTCCTGACCAAAAATTTACTATGCAAATTCAGCAGAAGTCTTTTTTCCCAATGCCTTCCAATATGCATAGTCCAAGAATTAGCTGCTTTCAAATGCTTTTCCACTATAACTTATTTTACTTATCAATTTGTTACATATCTGAGGGCCTGCCTAGCCAAGGCACTAAGTACTACTCCTATATAACAAGTCACAAGTAAAAGAATTTACTAGTAAAAGAGCATTCATTTAAAATTCACCTGAGAATAGGCTTCCCTTAAGTGCCTTTAACAACAAAAGTCTATGCTACAAGTTAAAATACATTGAAATCTAATGAAAGACTGATTAAGTGTGAGGTCTCTCTGATTTCTTTATTTCTTGCCCTCTTCTCAAAGTTATCCCACATGACACCTAACTTTCATTAATTTTTATCTGTGATTTGAGAAATCACATTTGCTACAGAAAGGAAAAATAATTCAAGATAATTTCTAGTATGACAGGACTTTTGTTTACTTTTGAGACTAAAGAGCCATTTCACGGGCAGACTACCCCATTTCATTTTTTCATATACAATCATCCCTCTGTATCTTTGGGGAATGGTTTCCAGATACTTTCAAATATCAAGTCCCTGATATAAAAGGGCATAGTGTTTGCATGTAATCTGAGCACATTCTCCTGGATATTTGAAAGTACTCCTAAATTATTTGTAAAATCTGATGCAATGTAAATGCTATGTAAACAGTCACTATCCTGTATTATTTATAAGATGATTACGACAAAAAAGTCTGTACCTGTTTAGTACAGGTGCAGTTTCTTTATTTTTTCCAAATATTTTCAATCTGCTGATGTAGAATTTACAAAGTGGACCTACTGTATATTGCTCTAACAGGTCTTAACTATATAAATAATTAATCCTTTAACTATAATATACTATCCTATATATTATCTACATCATCAACTATATATTAGAAAAATTATGAATCAAAGTCATACATGATGATGATGACTTTTTTTTTGGGTGGTACTAGGGATGTTATTCAGTGGCATTCTACCTCTGAGTCATACTCTAGCCTTATTTTATTTTTTATTTGGAAACAGGGTCTCTTTAAGTCACTGAGAACCTCCCTAAATCGCCAACGGTACCTGACTTTGAACCTGGGATCCTCCTGTCTCAATGTCCCTATAGTACTGAGATTACAGGAATGTATCACCACACCAGGCTTAAATGATTATTAATATTATTATTAGAGACTGGAGGGGGCTCATTAATTTGTCTGAAGATAGCAGATAGTTGTTGATAAAAGGTAGTCATGTGATAACTTTATTTAAATATTATTACAAAGAAGAATCAATTCTTTTTAGCAGTGCTAAGAAGGCAAATATGGGAGCCAAATCTCAATGAAGAACCACCAAACATTTACTTAAACAAGTTTAAATGAATATTGAAGCACTTAAACATTTTGTGTTATTCAGTAGAAAATTAGACTCTGTTGTGAAAAAAGAAAAGAAAGCTTAGTAATTCCCAGGATGCATACCAAAACTGAATCTTTGGTACTGAAAAAATTTAAAATATGTTTTTATCACTGTAATATTGATAACATGTCAACATCTAACATATGGTTGATGAAAATGCTAACATAATTTTACCTGCATGATATAATAATAACTAGGCATTAATTTTTACAGTCGATATGTTATTCTCATACACATTTTATTTATATGCTTACTGTGTCAAAAGGTTGTTGGGAGCATGAACTGTTATCAAACAACTCACAGATTCAAGGTCAAACTTATTACTAGCAGTCAAGCATATGTTAGATCTCATTACTTACAAATTCTTTCAAGGTCAGTAGGCAACAATTTATTATAGTCATTTGAATACAAAAGAGTGAAGTTCAAGCACTTAAACCTTGCACCCAGTGTTTTCAAACAGACCTAACTTAGAACTTAACCCTGGTTGTTTAAATGACCCCCAATCTTTCAACTAGGCTACCTACTATGGTTTCCAAACACTCCCCTCGTCTAAAGTTTTGGTATTATATTGTAAACAACCTTACTAATATTTGTTTAAATTCAAGGGATTCAGAAATAAAATTTAAGTTTAACCTATCTCAGTATGGTGGCACATGCTTGTAATCTCAGTACTTGGGAGGCTGAGACAGGAGGATCTAACGTTTATAGCCAGCCTCAGCAACTTAACAAGGCGCTTTGCAACTTAGTAAGACCCTGTTTCAAAATAAAAAGTAAAATAGGGCTGGGCGTGTACCTCAAAGGTAGAATGCCCCTAGGTTCAACCCTTAGGAACACACACACACACACACACACACACACACACACACACACACACACATTACAAATTTAACCTATCTCCTCATTTCTCCTATCTAAATTACTTGGGATTTATGTGTAATTTAAGCCAAATAGGTAAGAGGAATAGATTCATAAAATATATATTTGTAGCATCTCTATTATATTAATTGATTTCAGGGTTTCAATGAAGCTGTTAACATTACTCTGTGTCTAATTATATATTTTAGTGTGATTTTTTTGTTTGTTTGGTTTCCACTGTGGTCAAAAAATATACTCTGACATTTTCATTGTTTTGGTTTTGGTTTTGGTTTGGTTTGGTTTTTATGGCCCAGCTCATTACAATTTGGTAAAGCTCCTCTGTGTACTTTAAAAGAATGTGTTTTCCAACATTGTTGAGCTCAATGTTTTATTATTGAATACAGTGTTCTCTGTCAATTAGAGCAGAATTGTACATTATACTGTTAATCTTATGAATTCTTACTGCCTTTTATCTGCTTTTGCTTTTAGTTATTGACAGAGTTATGTGGAAGTCTCCTACCAGGAATATCAATTCTAATATTTTAGTCTGCATACATTTTTGCCAATAAATAAAGAAGTGTCCTATCATTTTGGCATATGGATCCTTTCATCTTTACAAATATCCTTTCTTTTATATTGCTATAAAGTTTACAACTTCACATATTAGTAGGTAAAGCAGTTTTTTTTTTTGATTTTGTGTGTTGTATCCTTTCCTGTTCCCTTTTTTTTTTTTAAACCATATAATGTCCTTTTATTTAAGGATGTTTCTGAAGAGTAGATTTTCTTGATTTGTGGATGGTAATTCTAAGATGAACAACACCTGAATCCATGAAATTAGTGGACCCTCAGGGTTTATAGCAATGAAGACATGTTTCTCTTGCACCTTCTGAGACTCAAAAATGCCAATAGAAACTATTCCCTCTGCCAACAAGACAGACAGAGATTACAGATGGCTATGGGGCAGTTTCCCTTAGGAAGAGCTCTGTGCATAACGGGTAAGTCAGATTGATGCCTAAAGCTCCCAGAAGCTACCAATGGGCCCTATCAGGAATAAGTACTTATTATGAACTAGATTTTGCATATCTGGTGGTAGAAGCAAATATTCAGAGTGCTAAAACAAAAGCTGTGGAACAGAAGCTATTATACAAATTTGGACTGCCAATTCACAATTCCTTGAACCTGGGAACATTACAGCCCAGAATATCTAACAATAAGCAGAGAGATATCATTCACAGAGTAATGGTTTGATAGAGGATTAGAATGGACACTCGCAACAATTGCTGCCTAAATTGGAAGAAGACAAAGGCAAGGAGGGTTGGCTACATGCCTGCAAATGACTTCTCACATTCAGCATGAAAGTGGCCAGGGGAATCCTATAAGATAGATTACTTTACTTTTCCCGGGTATTGGGTATGTAGAGGGTGGAGAGGATGTTGGTATAACTATGCTGTTCTTTCCATGGTGGAAGGAGAACATGGTGATACAAATATATCTATAGATCTCTCTATTTATCTACTCTTTTTTTTCCTTTTTGCCTCACATGTTCTCTACTTTATTTCTCCCTACCTGGTACAGTGGTCTCAGGTCCTAGGCTGCACAGTGGGTACAGAGGGTATAAAGGATCCCTAAACAAGAAATTGTCAATGTATCTATAAACCTTTATATCAGAATTCCTAAGGGGCTGTTGGGTTTGATTGGACCTTCTTCCCCACTTGCAAAATTGTGAATAAAGGTCAACAGAGCTGTGATTTCTAGTGCTCAAGATTTCCCATTATCTCCTTACTTGTTTTGAAATGAACTGGAGCAGAAAGAGGGGGGGAGGCATGTGTTAGAACAGTATTGCTACTGACACTTTGGCTGCACAGTGGCTGAATGTAGCATCCTTTCCAAAGGTGGAAAAGTCTGGGTGAAATTAAATGAAAAATGAGAAACATATATAGTAACTGGAGGTAAGAGAGTGATGAGTAGTTATGCAATGAGGAAATTCAATATTGTATTAATATAACAAGAACGGCTGAGAACAAGAGTTGATACTGTCCCTCAGCTTGATTGTACTAGATTCCTGAAACAGGGAAAACCATTCCTACTTAGGGAACCTGGCAGGGTTGAGTGGAATCCTGCAAACCTAAGAGGTATTCTTCTAGAAGATGTGTAAATCATATGATTTGATGATCACTTGGATTAACTGTTGAATGGAAATGACTGAGTGGAAATGTAATAACATACCAATCACTTTGACTCATATTTTTAGATTTCATCTACTCAACTGTGACATAGTATGATACTGGCATTTTCGGTAAAATGACAATATCAATATTGATGGCCCAATGTATTAGGGAAATTGATAAAAAGCCTTCTCTGGATTCCATACCAATGAAAAACGACCAGCTAGAGGAAAAACTGGATATTCTAACCATCAGCTAATTTCTTTTTTTTTTTGCGGTACTGGGGATTGAACTCAGGGGCATTCTACCTCCGAGCTATACCCCCAGCCCTATTTTTTTTTTTTTTTTATTCTTTATTTTGAAACCGAGTCTCACTAAGTTGCGGAGTGACTCACTAAGTAGCTGAGGCTGGCCGCGAACCTGGATCCTCCGGTCTCAGCCTCCCGCATGCTGGGATTACAAGCGTGTGCCACCACGCCCGGATCATCAGCTAATTTCTATGCTAAAAAAAAAAATGCACAAGTTTATTATAAGGTACAAATAATGGACAAAAATGTAAAAATATATGTAAATGCATTACAGGATGGAGTATTTGTTTTTTAAACCTATCACTATTCCACACTGGCTTCTCCAAATGTTAGGCATGATTATGTTGATACCATTTCTGTGTCTATCATATAAATGCCTCACTAATCGTATATGCCAGGCAGATATGATGGTTTTGCTGTAGGAATGCCTTGGCCAAAGGCCAGAGTATGACCTATAAAGTAAAGAGTTCAACTTTGCCCAAAGATAGATCTGCACTTTGTTTTTGTTCCCTGAAAGATAAACTCTCACTCTAAGGAATATCTTGATTGTAGGGACTGTTATTTATGATGGGCCCCTTGAGAGGTTATACTACAAAGGCGACTCATGGTGGGCACCTCAGGGAGCCCCATGACCTCCAGGGAGAGGCTTGCTAGAGGCTGATTTCAACCATAGGTGCAATTAGTCAATCAATCATGTTGATATAATGAAACCTCAATAAAATTTCTGGACTTCAGTGCTCATATGAGAGTTTTGGATTGACAAAGCTCTGCATGTATTGTCACACACTGATGCTAGAGGGTGACATCCTGAGGACCATGGGAGCTTCATGCTTGGAAACCTGCCACACTGAGTCCATCATGTCTCTTCCTTGGGATCGGTATCTTTTCTTTGTAATAACCATAAACATGAGCGCAATAGCTTCTGGAGAGTTCTATAAGTCCTTCTAGCGAATTATCAAACAATCAGAACTTCAACTGGTATCAGAAGTGCGAATGTCAGCTGTGGACTCTTCCTTCTTTGTAATTGGATCCTAAATCCCAATAGTGGGTTTTGAAAGTCTGAGACCAACGTGGCCGTCGGGAGGACTATTTTCTCAATCTTTGCAGTTTGGTTAGGTCTGGACAATTATTAATCCATATTAATGTTACCTCTTTCCAGACATTGCAAAGCTGTTAGAACGTTTTAACTCAATTTAATGTCCTCTAGCTCGTATTTTAATCATTTAATTTGCATATGTATTAATCCTCATAAGCCATCACTATCATTTTATGCAAGTCAATGTTTATTTATAATTACCCATGTATTTATCTTTCCAATTGCTTTACATTTCTTTCAGAATTTCTATTTTTCTCATTGAGGTCATTTTCATTCTTCTGAAAAACTTCTTTAGTATTTCCTTTACTATATGTCTGCTAGAAACAAATTCTCCCATTACTTTTCTGTTGTTTAGAAATACCTTCAATTTGCTCTTATACTTAAAGGATAATTTAATGTAGCATAAACTTTAAGATTGGGTTTATTTTCTCTCATACTTTAAGGACAATAATCATTTTATTTCTGGGTGTTTTTATTATTTTCTACCTCCGAGCTATACCCCCAGCCCTATTTTTTACTTTATTTTGAAACTGGGTCTCACTAAGTTGCGAAGTGCCTCACTAGGTAGCTGAGGCTGGCCGCGAACCCGGATCCTCCGGTCTCAGCCTCCCAAATGCTGGGATTATAAGCGTGCGCCACCACGCCCGGCGTTTGATTTTAATTTGAGTAGTTTTTCCGTAACTCACTATTGGTTTTTGTGTTGATTCTTTAAAGAATCTTTGAGGTCTTTCTTTTACAGTTTGGTGGAGTTTTCTTTTCTAACCAGCTTTTGGAAATTCTTGAACATTATCTGTTCTAATATAGCTTCTGAATCTTTTCTGTTTTCTCTCCTTCCAAGACTCCAACAACACATTGGTTAGACCTTTTTGTATTTTTTTTTTTAATTATGTGCTTCAGATTGGGTTTTATAAGCACCTCTTACAGATAGTCCAATTCCTATATTTTGATTTGCCTTTATTAAACATTATACTGATAATAATATCTCACAGAAAACTTCTGTTTTGGGGACAAAATGATATAGAAAGCAGATAAAGAAAAAAGTCTTGGTAGTAGAATTATATTTTCCTACAAACACAAAACAGTTGTAGAAGTAGACTTTCAACTGTCAATGAATAAACTAGTACAAATATTTTGTACCTTTGGGTGTTCTGAGGCAATTTTTTCATGCTCTAATATTGAGACATCAAAACAGAAAGATAAAAGAAAAGATATAATCGATTGCTAGAGATTATTTTAGTTTTTAAGTAAATGGAAAATGAAACAAATACAAACAAGTAATTGAAATAAAAGTCAAAGAGTGGGTTTAATATCCAGTTTGCCACTATTCCTATGGGGCTGAGTAATTTAACATCTTGGTAATTCAGTATCTTAATTTATAAAACTAAAATAATAAATATTTTATTTTTGGCTTTCTGGTTCTAATATTTTGTGATTTTCTATCAATTAAAAAAAGTCAGGGGAATAGGGTTTCCTTTGGAAATCTGGCACTGGAGAATAATATTTTAAAAATGTTTCATATGATGCAATCCTAGTAGACCATAGTATTCATTTGTCCATTTGTTTTTCTAGAAATATTTCAATAAACAGAATTTGGCTGGGGCACTTCAGTTTGTACCCTTATTAAAGATGAGGAAAAGATTGTATAAGATCTGATGTCACCTTCACGTTCTCAGATGCCAACAGACCAATAAGATAAAATGTAGTGCTTTAGTTTTGCAAATGTGGCACTCTATTTTCAATAAACAGCAGATCTGCCTGTGGCATTTGGGAAAGAAAGGAGATTACCATCTTATTAGAAAAATCTTAGGTTCTTAATAACCATATTCCCAAGTGGGCTAGCATACAACCATTTGTCTGTTCTACTTGCAACGTTTGGTCTAAAAGCACTGCATCAAAATGATAATGCTTCACATATTTCTGAATTATAATTGTAGTCTGTAGTAATTGACTATTTGGTATCCACTCACTTGATTAGCTGTCCATTAGCATTTTTTCCTACTTACTGCCTCACTGATCTGTCTGAAGCTATAAACACTAATCAAAATACCAAACACTCTGAAGGTGAAAAAAAATCATGTTATGTTTTGCATGCTAGATTTATTTCAACTGAGAACATTAGGTATGTGATTTGGATAAATTAATCCAGAACTGAAAATAATAATATTAAAATGGCCTTTGGAAATCACACAACTGCCATGCTACAGTTACAGTATTTCCAAGCAACCATTCTTAAGATGAGAAAAAAATAAAAATAAATAAATAAATTCCTTTTTTGCAATTTTTACTCCATGTAGGAGCATGTGACTTGGTCTTTGAGACTGACTTTTGACATAATCTACTCCAATATCTTGAATGATAAATGAAGGCCCAACTATTTAATTAACTTGCCCAAGACAACACAATTAGCTTGTGACAGAACCAAGGATTAGGATTTATGTAATCTGATTCCTAGTATAATAATCTTACTACTTTGTAGTGTTGCCAGAATGACTTCCATTAAGTAAAAATCAATTTCCTTTATTACTATATTCCATTGACACAAAAACAGCATCAATTTTAAGTGTAGTATTATTTTATGTACTGTAAAGCAAAGAAAATTCCTGAGAAACCTTGACATCTCTTAATGACAATTCTATACAATTTGGCCTTTCAACATTCTCATGTTTTTAAATCCCTTTCATTTATTCTTAATGCTTCTAGCCATCTGTCCTAACCTTGGTTGAACCTGCTGAAGCAGTAGCCATGGAAAGCATAGCGTCATCTGCTTGTGGGAACCCTTTCATAGATTCCTTAATGCATATGGTTTTTGTTTTAATAGAAAGAATAAATTGAGTTTCAGCCTATTTACTTAAAAAAATACCAAATTTATGCATCCCTATTCTCTTCCAGCGACTCTGCAAAGACAATATATTTTCTTGTTTTAATCTGGATTCATAGTGTATCTTTTTTTTTTTTCCTATGACAGTTCGACTCAATACTTGTAGTTTCAACCAGGCACATCATTCAACTGAATTGATTGTGCCAAAGCTGCCACCTGACCAACAGCGATGTCTAACACTATCAGTTATGGCAGAAATGTGAATGCCAGGTGGCAGAACTAAAATCTCATTGTCAAACATTGTAGCCTTCCACGCAACATGGGGTAAACCAAAGTGGGCCAGCCGCTTCGCTTGTCGGGGCCGAGCGAGAAGGAGAGTGTCGTGGCCGGGCCCACCACCCTGGGGAGTCAGGGAAGCCCCCCCCCCGCCCCCAAATAGCACTGAGCCAGGAGTCCAGTCAGCGGTCAGGCAGCGCCGCAGGAACTCAGCTTTATTTGAACATACAATAGAATATATGGGAAGGTCAGGTAGGGAGGTGAAGCTGGGGAGGGGAGCCAATGGGAGCAGATCTCATCACTGGTAGCTGCAGGGGAGGGAGGTAGGCCTTTTCCTTGACCCACCCACCGGCTTCCCTGGAGGGGTCATATTTGACCAAGAAAGGTCAGAGCCTGTGACATGAGTGGTCGCTACAAAACATCTGATTTGTAGTTTCATGGTTTTTGTTTTTTGTAGTACTAGGTAAGGAGTGACACCAGAGACACTCTACCTCTGAGCTGCACCCTCAGCCCTATTTATTTTATTTTATTTATTTTGAACAAGGCCTCGATAAGTTGCTGTGACCCTGGCTCAATTGCTAAGACTGGCCTCTAACCTGAAATCCTCCTACCTGAGTCTCCCAAGTACTGGGATTACAGGCATGCATTACCATGCCTAGCTTTGATTTTTTTTTTTTTTTTAATTTTTAGCTTTGAAATTTTATGTAATTGAAGTGTACCTATGTATTCATGGCATTGTCATCTTCTCTTTGACGGTAAAAGGCATATACAATGGCACCAAACCTTTTTCTGAAGAATTCAGACCAGTAATAACCCAAATGATGCTGGCTCCTTAGCATTGGCATTCACCGGAGTCCAGAAGTGAGGTCAGAACATGCTTGATGAGAAGGAAGGTGAAAGACAGAAACATGGGCTTTTTTGTGTGTATGTGTGTGTATGCATATGTGCATGTGTGCGTGTGTGTGTGTGTGTGTGTATGTGTGTGTGTGTTTTGTTTGCCCTCTCTACATTCCTCCCATTTATTCTGGGCAATGTGTCTTGTATCCTTCATTTTGGAGACCTCTTCCCATATTCTGACCCAGAGATTAGACTAGGAACCAGGATCATTTTCCATGACCCCAACTCCACAGCTATGGACAGGATTCTTCTGATACCACCTGGCCAAGGTTATTCCAATCACTGGTACCTAATTTCTCCAGCTGCACTGATTAGTCTTGTTATGCACACATGACCCAATCCATAGCAGTTAGAAAATTTCCCCCAGGTATTTTTTATGATGAAGCTGAAAGGTAGAATTATTGTTCACTTTTTGCTCAGAAAGACATGAAGAAGTAAGCTCTGACAATGTCAGAAATCATGATTTGACACAAAGAGACACCACAGATAATTTGTTTGGGACAGAGCAGATAATGAGAGGTAGAGAGAGAATCTCAACTATTTTAATTTTCTGGTTTCTTTTACTGATAACCTTCCACAGTTTATGTGAGCCATATTACCTATTTTAGTTAAGCATATTTGAATTGGATTTCTCACATTTACAGTCAAAAGAGCTCTGGCTAATTCAGTTAAAGAAATGTGTGCTCAGTAGATATTTATTATAAAGAATAATATAGCTGTAATTCTTTCATGTAACAGTCAAGTAAGAGCTCAATATTTTAAGGTCTAGAGATATAGTAAACTTATCAAGAATTTTTTTTTTCTTTAGTAAAACTCATGTTTTAAAAGGAAGCATGTGAGTAAAATTTTATTTTCCACTTGGGAAAAGAGAAATATAAAAGAAAGAAAATTAAAACAGATAAAACATACAGTCATCCTGCCTGGATATGTTGTTATATAATCAAAATAAATTTTCCAAATTTATAGTTACAATTGCTGTGCTTTGTATTCTCAATAAGAATACATTACACATAGGCTTAGACAAGAATAGATGTTTTCAGCTTGACATACTGACAGAAACCAAGTAATTCTCAGCTTGCTCTGAGGTTTTATGTGTGCATATATATGCATACATATAGTTTTTTTCAAGCTTTTACCTGTATCTACTTCCTTAAAGGAATTACTGAGACACAAAGTTATATACACTAGTCTAGAGAGATTTCTTTAGGGTTTTCTTGAAGAAAAAAAATTTTGTTCACATTTGATAATGACAGTGTCAATATTTTTGCCTAAATTTTAAATAAGATGTCAATGTATCTTTGATATAATCTGTCCACATATTTTAAATGGGCAAATCTCCTGGATATACAGAGACTTCTAGGATCCAATACTAATATTTCTCTAATGGTATTAGAATCTTCCACTTTAAATATTTATCTATAAAATAGCCAAACATTCAAATTACAAGAGTAATAATGATCAGTATTTCCTTCAACATTATAGTCCTGTAATTAAAGGTAGACAATATTTCAAGTCATTATGAAGCCACCTTTACACTTATGTAAATGTGTATCCTTTTTCATTATTCAATTTTATTTCAAACATTGAGAATTTACTGTCTTCTGTCACCAAAGACATGTATAGTTTTGAATTAAATGTACATATTATTGATTTAATTTATTTTTGCTTTTACCTTAAAGGAGTAATGGTATTGAAATTAATTAATTTCCCAGATCTTTTATATATATTTTATATTGGGTGAACTACAGGCTAACAGCTGCTTTTTTTAGAGACCAACAGACACAGATCTGTGTAGTGATTGAGTAAAATGCACTGCTCAAATGCTCTTCCCTGCGCCTTATGCAGTAATCATATGCTTTGTTTTCAGAGGTAGTGGCAGAGGTAGAAGGGGGAATTCATTCCAGAAGGGCCTTACTCCCCAGCTTTCATGCTTTCCAGAATATTGGGCTCTCTCCAATTCCCTCTGATGCGAAGTAGACATGATAGCTGGTGGCAAGTTATTTTTGTACAGAAGAGTCAGACAATATTTGTTGACTTCCCCTTTGATGTGAAGCACTTTTTAAAAAATGAAACAAAACTATGTTTGCTAATTGTCTCAAGTCAACATTCTCAGTGCTGTAATCCAATCCAACCAACTGCGCAATGAGAAAAAAAGGTAGATTTATTCGATCACAGCTTTTAGTGATTTCAAAGGTCCAGGCTGGGTCTGCGGGGCACAAGGCAGGGCAGCAGGAAATAGAGAGAGGGAGAGAGCAAGACTCTGCTCTCATATCATGGAAGCCAGGAGCCAGAAAAAGCAAGCCAGGGGAACCATATGTAATGCCAAAGGCCACACTTCCAGGGATCCACCTCCTCTAGCCATACTCCACCATACTAGCTTACCTTTCAGGAAATCCATCACAATATGCCTATCATCTGATGAGATTACAACTCTCCTGACTTAATCATATCAACTCTGAACTAATACACAAGCTCTTCAGGGACATTCTATACTAACCATAGCACTAATCAAATGTACTTATCCATTGCTTTGCTACCTCTTTGGTATCTCATTTTTGTTAGGAATTTAATGGAATAAGATCTGGATCTGATTCACTGTTTTCTTTTCAATTGTTGTATGTGACCATTCCCCTGTTTCTGAGATATATGGGAACCTTCCTCCCTAAACTGTCCTAAAGAGCTTCTTTGGATCCTTTTATAACTATAATCTACTTGCAGAGATTATGCCAATGGCCCCCTAAAGTCAGAAGTAAAACTTGATCAGGCCAGTATGTGATCTTTCCATTGGCTTCAAGGGCTAGGCAGGTAGTGGTCTTCTGTTGACCAGAGTCAGGTAGAGGAAATTGTATCTTCCTAAGATTCTGGCTTTTCTCATTGCCTATGTGTTTGCACTTAGCACACACAGTTCTTTCACTCATGACAGAAATAAAAATAATACCTGTGATAGTTACATTATGCAAGTGTTTCAACTACATATCATAGGTTTAGATTCAGAATGTTGCAACAAAATTATTACCTATTATAAAAATTATTCATAATAAATTAATCAGGTATATATCATTTGGCCTATCTGGAGGTATCAAGCAAATTGTGAAAGGGAGAAATTTTCTCTGGGCATCTCCTAGTGATGAATCCAACTCAGAATGAAAAGTTGAGAAGGAGTCTAAGGTTCAAAGAGCTAGACACAAGAAATGCGCGAAGAGAAAACTGAGCAAGTGCAAAGACTTTGAGGTCAGGATTTGTCCAGTATGTCAGAGGTCCGAAGGAGGCTCATGTGCTTGAAATGTATGGTATGACATTCCTTGGCATGCAAAAGATCAGAGTGCTAGAGATCAAAGTACAGTCACCTTACAGAGTTGTGGATGAAACAGCACAAGACATATGGATCAACTCAAGATGGATCAAAGACCTGGAAGTCAGGCCAGAAACCTTGTAACTACTTGAAGAGGGCATAGGGCTAACACTTCAACACATAGACCCAGGTAAAAACTTTCTCAACAAGACCCCAAAAGCACAAGTAACTCAAAGGAAGATCAATACATGGGATTGCATTAAATTGAAGAGCTTCTGTGCAACAAAGGAAACTATCAAGAACCTCAACAGAGAGCATACAGAATGGGAGAAAAGTTTTGCCAGCTACTCTTCTGATAGAGGAGTAGATATATAGAATATACAGAGAACTCAAGAAATTCACAGCTAAAAAAACAAATAACCCAATCAAAAAATGGGCAAAGGATCTAGACACTTCACAAAAGAAGAAATACAAATGACTAATAAATGTATGAGGAAATGTTCAACATCATTAGCAATCAGAGAGATGCAAATCAAAACTACCTTGAGATTTCACCTAACCCCAATCAGAATGGCAATCATCAAAAAGACAAATGACAACAAATGCTGGAGAGGGTGTGGAGAAATGGGAACCCTAATACATTGTTGGTGGGATTGCAAATTAGTGCAACCACTTTGGAATAAAGTATGGAGGATCCTCAGGTGAATGGGAATGAACCTACCATATGATCCAGCAATACCACTTCTGGGTGTCTACCCAAAAGAATGGAAATCAAACTATCAGACCGATGCATGTATATCTATGTTTATAGCTGCACAGTTTACAATTGCCAAACTATGTAAACAGCCAAGATGTCCATCAACAGATGAATGGATTACAAAACTATGGGATATGTACACAATGGAATTTTACTCAGCCATAAAGAAGAACAAAATCATGTTATTTTCTGGGAAATGGATGCCACTGGAAAACATTATGTTAAGTGAGATTAGTCAGTCACAAAAAGTAAAAAATCATATGCTCTCTAATATGTGGAAGCTAGGGAGAAAATGGGACATAAGAGGGACTCCAGATGAAGAAGGAGAAACCTTAGGTGAGCAAAGAAGTTAACTTAACTGAAGGTGACGGATGGAGGGGGGACACACTAATGCACATGATGTACTTTCCCGAACATATCAAAGTCAATCACTAAACTGAACTTGAGAAGAAGCGAGGGCAAGGGAGTGGAGTGGGAATTGGGGAAGGGTTAAATGAGAAATGTGTGCATGTATACCTTCACCAGCTTGTATCTCACAAAGATTTATGATTACAATGCACCATTAAAAAAAATATATAAAAAATAAAATGCAAAAAATAAAAATAATGATAGGGATTTCCTTGAGGTGATTTGAGCAAAGCTTTAAAGTTTCAATATGATTTATATTTTCCAACTTCCCTCTTATTGTCTGACATCGATAATTATAGACTTCATGTAAATATAGATACATAGAAATAGCAATAGATAGAAGATGGTCAATAGAGATTCCATATGATTCTATATATCAGACAGTAAGAGGGGTATTGAAAATATAATTCTTATATAAATCTATCCAGATGTAGATACCCATAACTATACATAGCTACTACATCTCTCAAGTATCCATTAATATGAAGCCTAAAGGAAGAGGCTGAATTGGGGGTTATCTTATTAGTATTTTCTACGCTTGGAAGCTCAGGACAAGAGAATCAAGATTGACGAGAAGGCTCGTGAAGGTGGAAGGGCTGCAGGTGCAGGTGCTCCAGTGATCCATGCGTGGGTGCAGGCTCTCCTCACCACTCACAGTCTTCTGTACTCCTCACTGCCCTGCTCAGAGCTCACCAGCCTTAGGCTGTACCATTCCCACTGTTTCTACTATCTGCTTTTTGGCATCTTAACAATTGTATTCAACAAGCCCACCCAAGTGAGCATGACTCAGGGCAACCTCACTCACAATAGAGTAATATGTCCTCTCAACACTGAGAAAGACACATCTATTCTATTTTCACCCTCCACTCTTGAGGTTCAGAACTTGCTTCTGTCTCAGCGCCTGGCTCATCAGTAAGAGGAGTTGCTATGAATGTTCAAAGTTCTTAAAGTTACCCTGCGTCTGACACGGACAAGGAGAGGAAAGGGCAGAGTTACAGCTTTTGATGTTGGATGCCAGAAGGCAGAAAACAGAATAGCTTAGCAGCTAGAGAACTGTCGCCTTTGGATGGTGAACAGAGGGCCCACAGCAAAAGTCTTACCGAAGTGAAATTTCCATAAGACTTTGTGACTAAAATCTTCACAGAGGCTGGGTGGTTTTTTAATAAAGTTTTCAGTCAGAGAGTAATTATATTCTAAGATTGTAATTACATTTTAGGACTGATTAAATATACAATAATAAAAAGCTAATCAAACCTCTACTTCTCCCTCTTGAAAAATCATTTCAATTAAATTTTAAAATACATATTAACCATATATATTAGGATATTAAGTGCTTTTGTACTTGGAAATCTTCATTCTTATTCATAGTCCTGTGTAAGGAGCAATATATGCCCTTAAAATAAAACATAATATCTCTAATTAAATCTTGGGAAATATTCAGGAACTATAAGCATAAATGGTTATAAAATTTATATTTCAAAATTTTCGAGCTTAGAATAGATACTTAATACTTTGATAGCATATCATACAGTATTACTTTTGTTCAGTGGGATTCATCTTATTTTCCTGATAAATGGTACACATAGAGAAACAAATTTTGAAGCTGAGTGTGGAGGTATACATCTACAATCCTAGGACTTGGAATGCAGAGACAGGAGGATCACAGGTTTGAGGTCAGCTTAAGCATTCACCAAGATTCTCAGCCAGACCCGATCAGTAGAGATGCCTCAGACCTAAAGAATTCCATAAACCAAATGGACCTAATAGACACATATAGACTCTTTCACCTGTTTCAAATATAAAAAATAAAAATGGCTGGTGGTGAAGCTTTGTGGAAAATGCCTCTGGGTTCATTCCCTAGTTAAAAAAAAAAGGAAAGTGAAAAGAATGGAATATATAATTGAAAAGCAAAATTAACTGGTTTCTAATTGATTCCCTACTTTGTTCCTCTTGGTTTTTTTTAGCTCCTGCCCCAGGGGCTCCCCCTCAGTGCCTGGATGGCTCAGCGGTCCCCAGCCTGAGGCTCTGGTGCAGGCTCTGCTGCCCTTGTCCAATGCCAATGCTGAGCGTTCACTCTAAACCCTCCTCAGCCTTCAGGTGGCTTCCGGAGCACCCTGCTGTGCTGACACACAGTAAGTTCTTAATAATAAATATAAGATGAAGGATGAGTGAGCGGATCAATGAAAACCTGGGATATAGTCAATGGCAAGGAAACTTGAATAATTCAAGGCCAAAATAATGATTTTTACTCAATAGATTAATAATTTATTTTAAACAAAGTACAGTTTGCAGTTGTTTACTTAGAGCTGGTTCATTGAAACCTGCTTTGCCAGAGGTGGTCCGCTTGCCTGGTGCCCTATCATCACGCTTCAGTGTATGATTCTAAATTAGTAGTTTATTCTTGTATTCTTCTGTGTCAGGGCTTTAACACATGTATACAGTGGCAGTCTGAGCATAGATGTGGGAATATAATGTCGCTCTTGCAAGAAGTGGATTTGGCCTCCAACAGGTTTGAATATGAATCCTAGATTTAATTAGAGAGACTGTGTTTTACTTTAATGTAAAATAGCTACTAGAAACAGTTTAGTTTTAGTTGTTTTGGGAACCAATACACCCCTAACTCAAGGATTATTATAAAGATTAAGTTAAATAATGACTAAAGTCATAATAAATATAATACACTTTGGGTAGTACCTGACTTAATTCTATTTTACTCTTTCCTAAGTTTTTAATATTAAATGAGTTAGGCCCTATCTTCCTTAATTTTAAGAACTGCATAGCACTCCATTAAACTAATGCCATATTTTATGTCTGTTTGTACATTATAGATAAAAATATTTTATTTTACAAGAAAATGCCTAGGTAGCGCTTAATGTCAAATTGTATTTTAATGTTGATTTACCTTGAAGGGCCATATGGTCTTACTGACTCAATTTGCAGATTATCCTTGTGTTTATTTCTTATTCATACATTTAATTCATGCTTTCGTAAATTATTCTTAATGCAATACAATCTCCAGATATCCATAGTAGAAACATTTGACTGCTAATGCTCCTCTGACTTGAGGTTTAGAATTTTCAAATGATAATTACCATAAAATAAACTTATTTTTTCTGATAATAAAACTCTGAATCTGTGCCCCGTTAGCTATTCAATCATGACCCTAACAATCACTTTCCTTCTCAATCTACCTTAGATTATGGGGAAATGAATCCTGAAACCACATTGTTGGAGAAAGACCATTAGAAAAGATATCTGGCAGAAAAGCTAATAAAAAAGGTCAGAAACAGTCTACTGTACGCCTTCTGCTAATTCCTTTTAAGCTTGAATTTTATCTCTCCCTGTATGTTCTCTGGTGCATACGAGCATACCTGCAGACTGAAACAAAGTGAAACTGATTTCTAAATTCCTAAGACACACAGCTATGACTATTGTTCAGTTTTTGAATGAGGATGCTATTTTTCTGTAAAAAAATATATATTTATATGTGTGTGTGTGTGTGTGTGTGTGTGTGTGTGTAAAAACATTATAAGACAATTTTGAGTAGTGTAAAAACTTAGACCTCAGCATCATAGTATCTCTGTCTCCTGGCCTCTTTTAATTTGTTCATAGACTTAGGAGGAGACTTCTTTAAACTTTTCTTTCTCTTTGTCTGCAAATAATGGGTCTCAGTACTTAGCTGGGTATATTTGTAGCAGAAAAAGCCTAGCAAAACAAGGTGTGACCACTGCAATGCCCTAATAGGAGGTGCCTGAGCCTGGTCCAATTTCAGACAGAAATATTCATAATTGACATCCGATTCACACAATGAACACTGAGCACACTCAGGCAAAGTCCTTTAACTCCCTGAGTATCATTTCTCTTTGTTTTGCTTTAGTTGTAAAAGGAGGATAATACTTTATATAATTCTTAAGAGATTTAGTTGACATAAAGAAGTAATGGTATTTAGATGGGCTCAATAAATCATAGCTCCCTATAGTTAGATATGAAATGCAAGGTTGGAGAAATTGGGGAAGGATAGCAGCCTGTGGTTGATGTTTTCAAACCCAATTTAGCTCAATTAAAAAAAAAGTCATGCTGTAAACATTCAATTTTTAAGTTAAATTCAGCTTGCAGTTTACTCATTCTTGAGTAGATTTTGCAAATATGAATTTTTTTTAATTTGGAAAAATGATGTCTTAATAAAGTTACAAAGCCATAAATATTAAAATACCTCACTTTTTAATAGAATAAAATATTCATTATTAGGCTACACATGATATAGCTGCATCACCACTACATGAGATAAGATGTATTCATCAAACAGGATATATCAGGAAGCTACTCAAACAGCTGTTTCTCTCAGTGCCAAACTCTGATAGGCAGAGTGAAGAGGGAACGGTAAGCAGGACATGTAAATACTCCTAGAGACTGAGAGTTTTGTTACCAAGAGACTAAATCATTGCCTCCCTTCCTTCTTCTTTCCCTTTCTTCTGTCCAAATATTCATCCAACAAAAGTAGATTAAGTTTATATTGCTTTTCTGCCATAGGTCGGGCACTGAGTTCACCATGGTGCTGAACTGGAGATTCAAAACAATGTTACTTCTCTGATTCTAAAGATAGATATGAAATGCATGAGTAAAAACGTAATAACACATTACTACTTATTATCTTACTGTATTACTAGTATTAACTTTCTGAGGCTGAGGTTTGAATGTTTCTATTCAAAATATATTTTAAGCCAAGTGTAGTGGTGCATGCTTGTAATCCCAGTACTTGGGGGGCTGAGACAAGAAAATCATAGGTTCAAAGCTGGCCTCAGCAACTTGGTGAGGCCCTCTACAACCTAATGAGGCCATGTTTCAAAATAAAAGAATAAAAATAGGGCTCAGGGTGTAGCTCAGATGTAGAACATCCCTGGGATTGAATCCTCAGTACCAAACCAAACTAAACCAAACCAAACACATGTTAAAATTTAATTGCCAGGCCAGCATGGTGGCACAGGCCTGTAATCCTAGTACTTGCGAGGCTGAGATAGGAAGATCACAGGTTCCAGGACAGTCTCAGCAAGTAGTGTGACTCAGCCTAGCAATACCTTGTTTCAAAATAAAAATAAAATAGGGTTGAGGGTGTAGGTTGGAGATAGAGTGGCCCTGGGTTCAATCTCCGGTAACTAACACACACACGCACACACACATGCACACACACATCAATTGCCACTGGGAGAGAATTGGGAGTTGGGAACTTTCAGAGTGACCAGGTCATGAGAGCTCCACCCTCATAAAGAACTGGTTTCCTTAGGATTGTTTTCCTGATAAAAACGACGGTTGGCCCCTGCCCTTCTTGCTCTCTGTCTCACATATCCTGGCTTGCCCCTCCCAATGCTAGAGACCAACAAGAAGGCCCTTACCAGATGTGGCCCTTGATCTTGGACTTCCCAGACTCAGAACTGTGAGAAATTTGTATTTTCTCTATCAATGACCCAGTAGGTTGCGTAGTTACAAGAGTAGTATATGGACTAAGATACCCATGCAGTAAAAAAAACTGCATAGTCTACAATGGAGGGGCTGATACTTCTGGTTGGCAAAAGACTTGTGAAATAGAATGGTGGATATATAGGTCTTTCAACTACAGAAGTATTAGAAAGAATGAGGACTTGTGGAGTAGAGCAAAAGGAAGCTCCCCACTTGGATCCTGCTCAGAACATATCACCAGCTCCTTAGAGCACTAACAGTAGTGGACATGGCTGCTGGATTAATTAATCTACAGTGATAATAAAATGATATATAGTTTACATCTCAGAGTTTAAATGCAATCATTCTCAAGAGGTATTTTATCATCTTGATCAAACCCAGACTTTAAAAAAATGTTATACCTTATCCAATGTATGAACCTGTTCTATGTAGACCTACCTTTAGAATGAATTCTAGTTATTGTTTCATGACACTGCAGATACTGAGTTCAGAATTTGCACTGGTTGTTAATACAAACAGGTACATTTTATTATTTTTAACTGAAAAAGCAAATATTTTGTTTTAGTGCAGAAATTTGTACAGAGAAATTGGGTTAATGGCATTCTTTAAACTTCTACATGAGCATAATATTCAATATGTTTTTAATAAACTCTCAGTAAATTTTCATGGTTATGGTGTCAGATGAACTTATTTCAAATTTTAGAAAAAATAATAATGGAAAAGATATATTTGTCATGCAAATATAATATTTTAGACTTATTTATTATAAATAATGTTCTCCATTTAAGAATCTGCAATCCTATGCCTGGACTTAGATATAAAATTAATCTAAGATGAAAGCTTTTTTATTATTCCCTAGCAAAGTAAAATTAATGAACACTGTTCTCTCTTAGAGATACCTAATTCCATAATTACCAAGTGCTTCAACTAAACATTACTTTTTTCCTTCACATTCCAAATTAAAAATAAACCAAACTTATATTGCTGAACTTTTTTTATTGTTTCTAGATAATTAGGGAAAAGAAATGTGAAAAGGAACAACTGCTGTTATTATGCAGTTATATGTAATATCTATTCATAAAATATGGAATAATTCCTTTAAGCAAGGCCTTCCACATATATATTATTTTTTAATTCATAGATTTTGATTTCAGAGCAGTTCTATGTTTTGCAAAATGAGCAGAAAGTACAGATAATCCCCTTGTGCCTCTCATACACTCATTAGCAACTTCCCCACTACTGACCATTCACAGAAGAGTGGCACATATGTCGCACTTAATGAACCTACATTAATACCCTTATCATACAAAGTCTACAGTTTGCATTAGGGTTCACTCTTGGTGTTGTATATTCGATGCATTTTGACAAGTGTATAATAACTTGTATCAACCACTGTAGTATTATCCAGAGTAACTTCACTAGCTGAAAAATTCTCTCTGCTCCACCTTTTCATCCTTTCTTCTCCCTTGGTAACCCTATGATGTTTGTTTACACTGTCCTCATAATTTTGCTTTTTCTAGAATGTGATATAGTTAGAATCATATGGTATACAGCTTCCCAGTTAGCTTCTCTTTCTTAGTAATATATACTAAGTATTTCCCCTGTTTTTCCAAGGCTGATGGCCCGTTTATTTACAGTGTTAAGTAACATCCCATTATCTGGATGCATCCGTTGACTTATCCATTCATCTAGGGAGGGCAACTTTGTTATTTCCAAGTTTCATTTATGATGAGTAAAGCTGCTATAAATATTCATGTGCTAGTTTTGGTGTGGACATACATTTTCAATTCATTTGGGTAGCACGGTTACTGGAACATATGGCAAGAGTATATTTAGTTTTTTAAGACACTGCCAAACTATCTTCCAAAGTGGCCGTACCATTTTATATTCTCACTGGCAATGATTGAGAATTCCCATTGCCTCACATCCTTACTAACATTTGTTGTCATCAGTGTTTTGAGTTTTGGTCAATTTTATAAGTGTGCAATGGTATCTCAAGGTTGCTTTAATTCGTAGTTCCCTAGTGACATATAATGTTGAGCATCTTTTCATACAACTGCTTGCCATCCATATATCTTATGGTGAGGTGTCTGTCTATCAGTTTTTATCTCATGTAATTTGATGCTCTATTGTTGGATGTTGTTAGATTAAGGATTGCTATAGCTTTTTGAAGTATTGACCCCTTTATTATGAAGTAATGCTCCCTTTTATTCCTGCTGACTTTTCTTAACCTGAAATTTGTTATGTCTGAAATTAATATAGCTATTCCCACTTCCTTTTGATTAATGTTAGCATGGTATACTTTTCCCCATCCCTTTACTTGTAATCTATGTGTGTCTTTATATTTAAGTGGGCTTCTTATACACAACATATAAGTGGGTCTTGTGTTTTTTCATCCATTCTGACAATATCTGCCTTTTACTTGATATATTAAGTTTTTGAGGTTAAGGAGATTATTGATATGGTTGGGTTAAGATATACCTTACTTGTTATGGTTTTATATTTGTTGGTGTTCTTTGTTTCTATATTTTGTCTTCCAATTATCTTCCATTGAGCATATTTAGATAACACTTTTCTCCTATCTTAGCATATTGATTATACTTCTTTTTTGATTTCTTTATTGGTTGTCTTGAGTTTGTAGCATACATTTACAACTAATCTAACTCTACTTTGAAAGAATATTATAGGTATTGCAAGCACCTTATAATAAAAAAATCCCCGATTACTTCCTTCTGCCCCTGTATCATACTAACATTCATTTCATTCATCCATGAACATACATAAGTACATATATAGATATATAAATAACAAATACATATACATAATTAAATATACTTTTATTACTTTAAAGAAACTTTATCATTAGATATAATATGAATAAGGAAAATAAGTTTTATTTTACCTTCACTTGTTTATTCTATATTATACTTTTTTATTTATATAGACTCAAATTTATAATCTATACAATTTTCCTTCTCTCTGAAAAAATTATTTTAACATTTTCTTACAAAGCAGGCACACTGGCAACAAATTTTCTGAAATTTTATTCCTCTCAGAAGGTCTATTTTTCCTTCACTACTGAAGGATAACTTCATGGGGTATAGATTTATCCATTGGTAATTTTTTTTCTCTCAACACTTTAAATATTTCATTCTACTCTCTTTTTATGAGCATTATTTCTAAGGAGAGGTCAAATGTAATTTTTTATTTTTTATCCTTCTTAAGATTTTTTTCCCTTATGGCTTCTTCTAAGATTTTTTTCTTGGTCTTTGATTTTCTGAAGTTTGTATGTGATATGCCTAGGGGAAGGTGTTTTATTTGTTTGCTTTATTTTCTTTCCAAATATCTTGCTTGGTATTCTTGGATCCTCTTGAATCTGTGATTAGGTATCTGACATTTACTTGGGAAAAATTATTAGTCTTATTACTTCAAATATTACTACTGTTTCTTTCTATCTCTTTTCTCCTATGGTATCCACATGTGTATATTTAAAATCTTTTGTAGTTGTTCCACATTTCTGGATATTGTATTCTTCTTTTCATCTTTTTTTTTTCTCTTTGCTTTTCAGTGTTCAAAGTTTCTATTTTCCTATCCTCAAGCTCAGATATTCTCTTCTTACATGTTTCAATTTCTAATGAGCCCATCAGAAAGCATTCTTCATTTCTGTGAAGTATTTTTAATTTCAAGCATTTATTTTTGATTCTCATTTTAGGATTTCCATCTCTTTGTTTATATTACCCATCTGTTCTTACATATTGCCTACTTTCTTCCATTAGAACGCTCTACTTTATTTCATTAAACATGGTGTTTTGCTGTTTGCTTTTAATTCTGGCCTCAAAATTCCAGACATATCTGACTTTGGCACTAACACTTGTTCAGTCACTTTAAACTTTATTTTCTGCCATTTAGTATGTCTTGTAATTATTTTGTGGAAAAGAGGACATGATGTACTGGGGTAAAAGAAACGAAGGTAAATATGCCTTTATTGATGCAGTATGGAAGAAGTGTCCTGCAGTCCTATGAATAGTGTCCAGTCTTTTAGTGAGCCTGGGTCCTGGAATAAGAACTCTATCAGTCTTTAGTATTGTTTTCCAACTATAAGATTTTTTCTAAAAACATATGTAAACATTTTCTCAGCTGCAAGGTTTCATAATATAGCACATCAAGCCCATGCCTTAAATCTCTACAGCAGGAGCATCATAATTATTGACTAACAGTTGTAAGCTTAATTTATCTCTGAGTGAGCTATTATGCCTATATGGAAATAAATAACCAGATTCTTCTAGGTCTTCTAACACACATAGAAAATCACAAATGCACGGGAGATGCTATCACATGTGAGACTGGATCCTCCTATTGCAATTATCACTTTAGTACAGCTTCTAAATCCAACATGATGTAGAGTTGTGTAACACAAAGCTGGGACAGAGCAGAAAGGGACAAGAAGCTTCCAGCTAACAGCAAAAGAAATACACACCCAAATAATCAATCCGTGAAAGTGGAGAAACTGTACTTAATTTGGCTTCTACAAAGACACTTCGTGTGTGATGGGTGTGTGTGCAAAGGCTGTGTGTGGGGGTGAGATGTTGGACCATGAAAGCGGCCTGGCTGTATCTGTTTGCCCCCGAGGCTTTTCACCTATTGTGTGGAGGCAGGATGGCTGGAGCTGGCTGGTGTTTGGTGTTCTCTTCCCTCTGGGTGGTTATGCTCTGAATAAACCCCAACAGGTAAAATAGTTTCTCTTGTAGACAGGCTTCACTAAGAGGAACAGAATGATCTGGCACAATTCAGATGGCTCCTTTTCTACTCTTCCTGCTGAAAACATTAGGTTTTCCCATTATTCACTGTGAAGACCTTGAAAAGTTCCTGGAGGTAAAACTAGAAAAAGTGTGGGGAGTCCCCAGACTGGGTCCCCTGGAGTTCTGAGCTTCCAGTAAATCATTCATTAATATTCAAATCATCATAACCCCAACACTGGTCTTAGGGGAGTTTCCAAGTCCAATGTTTCTACTCCTCTACGTTGTGCTTCTCTGTACCTGACTCTTGGTCATTCCAGTTTTTAAGTAGTGGTTGCCCCATGACCTCACCCTCTGACAATCTAAGAAATATTACTTTATTTTATTTTTTAGTTTGTTCAGCTCTTTAATTGTTATTAAAAGAGAGTGGTGACTTCTAGGCTCCTTACAAGCTGAATAAGGAACCAGAAGTTACCAGTCATGATGGGACATGCTTGTAATCTCAGAATTTGGGAGACTGAGACAGAAGGATTGCAGGTTGAAAGCCAGCCTCAGCAACTTAGTGAAGTTCTCAGCAATCTATTGAGATCCTGTTTCAAAATTAAAATAAAATGAAATAGGGCTGGGAGTGTAGCTCCGAGGTAGAATACCCCTGAGTTCAATCCTCAGTACGACAAAAAAGAAAAAAAAAAAGAAAGAAACCAGAGATCCACCAAATGCTTCAACTAAAAAATAACTTTCCTCCATACTCAAATTCAAAATAAACTAAATTTATATTGTTCAATTTATTTTTATTTTACAAATATAAAATGTACATGAATATTTAAAGATGTATTTATTTTTCTACTTATTAGAAAAAGAAATTTGAAAATGGAATGGCCATGTTATTAGGCAGTGTTGTATTTACATGTTAAATTTAACCCATGTAATGTGGAATAAGTCCTTTAAATGATGAGCCTGATATGTCTTTTTATCTTTTCTTGCTTTGTTTTGTTTTTACTTTATGTCATCATTGATTTTCATGCACTTCGTGAATATAAATAAGATAACTTGGTGAGAATCAAAGATGCAAAATGAATACCTACATAAAATAAAAGCTTTTTCATTCATTTTCATCTTTTCACTCTGTTTTCTTACTGGGTGCCATTTTTATTCTCAATCCTGACAATTAATTAATAGAGCACTTGCTCAAAGCTGTGCTTTTACTAAAGTGTCTTCTTCCTATTTCAGTTCTTTAAATATAATCAATCCGAGCCTCTTGTACATGTCAATACGTGTTCATATAATTTCCTTTCTTTCCTCTTGACGTAGGTTAATGATACATTTGCTCTACATAGAAGACTATACAAAATTACCTGTGGTATAAAAAAATTCATTTTGTTCATATTATATATTCTACTAGTAATTTTAAAGAGGTCTAGTCTCTCAAAGTAGAGATACGAGCAGCAGTGTCTGATGTATGTGTCTATTTCTAGGGGACTGAGGTGAGACATAAGAGAAACATCATGCCAAAATAGGCACTGTCATATCATAATATGAACAACTGGATTTAAGAGCAAAACTACTTATCATAGTGGGTGTTCTGTTGTAAAGAAAGTAAACAAGTAAACAAATATAAACTAAGACATGCCAGGCTCTGTGGCTCAAGCTTGTAATCCCAGTAGTTGGGAGGCTGAGACAGGAGGATCACAGGTTCAAGGCCAATATCAGCAACTTAGCAAGATCCTATTTCAAAATATACAATAAATAAGGCTGTGGATGTGGCTTGGAGGAAGAATGCCCCTGGGCTCAATACCCAGTAAACCAGTACAAAAAACAACAACAAAACAAAACAAAACAAAAAAAGAAAGAAAGAAAAGAAAAAAAAATTAAGACACAATTTGTGGTTAGGAAGGGAATAAAGAAAACTTTATTTTTCATATTTAGTCATAATGTTCTTTACAGGAGTAATTAAGTCTGAGAATATTGTAGTGAACAATGATGATAGAAATTAATAGAGTCTAAATGAAGCATTTTCCTTTTATTCTCAACAGCTGTTCATTTTTACTTAGTATGCACATCTTTCCCCAAAATGACAAAAGTAAAATTATTCTTTAGGAAATTAATCACATGTGTTTCATTATTTAAAATAAAATGTTCTAAAACCTAGCTTTTATCTAGATGAAGAATAATCTCCTCCCTGTGCCCACCTTAAATGTAATCAGTGAGGAGTGGAGTGCCACCTTCTGGTAGACAGGGGGATAGCTTTTAATTGCCCAGAGAATTGTCTGGAACACTGGAATCCAGCTGTGGAAATGTGGTAGGGTAGAAAAGGAGATTCTTAGGCATTTACTTCAGTCACCCTAGCACGTGCACAAAAATGTAAATTTAATCCACTAAGAACATAGTTAGATGTAATGTAAACAAAGTATTTGTGAGTTTCCTTCAGCAAAAGAATCATTTGTTTTCAGAAAGTTACTAGGCAAAGACATACTGATTTCCAGATCCAACAGACATTAGAACCTGTTGCGTTCAGGTGTGAATGTGTGTTGTTATTTTGGAGGTAGATTTATATATAAGGGCAGATTACATGAAAGAAATTTCATACACACATGCTGAGTAAACTATTTCAAAAGTACTATCTATATAATATTTGCATAATGGATTTCTACTCAAATATGCTTGTCTATATATTCCTTCATTTGATCCTAACTGTCAATGAAGCTGTTTATATTGTAGATGAAGGAATTGTGGTTCAAATTGGGTAAGTAACAACTCTAGGGAAGACATGACAGAGAGTTGGAATTCTAACCTAGGATTCCAATTCCAACTTGGTAAATTTTTTTACAAGGAAATACCCACATTCAATTCACTATCTGAAAGTTGTTTTGAATAAGAGACTAAATATTAATTGTTCTTCAACTTTCTTACGCAGTAGTTTTTACTGCCCCCTGCTAAAAAATATTCAGTTAACTACTAGCTGGTATACTGTATTTGATTACAGAAATCTAAATGATTTCCTTGTAAAGGTTTACTCACTATATACATTATCTATAATAATATTATGTTTATATGACTGATACTAACCATTCAGATAGATGGAGAGGTAAGTTTTCACATGACCTTTAATCAAATTTCCTCTACAATCACAGAATATTATATTATATTCAATGACAAAAATACTTCCTTGAATCTTTAAATCATATTAAGGTTCTTTTTCATATTTCATTGATGAGAAGACAAAAATAAAGACATATTTAGGATCCATATTCGCAACTTTTTTATTAAAATGAATAGAATTTATATAATAGCTATAAAATTTTGGAAGATAATCACAACAATGATTTCTTTAAAAGGTAAATTTTCTGGCAATATGGCATCAATCTTCAATTAATCTTTAAATCAATTGGAGTTCAAGTAAACATTCAGAAAATGTTTATATAGATTTTGATCTTACAATGCAAGTATAAATTACTCCAAATTCATAATATTTTTAAAATATCAACTTTTCAAATATTATAGAAATTAAGCCAGTATCCTGTAAGTTCAAGGTTAAATGCTTAGAATAATGAATAATATACACTTTATGTGGCCTTGGTATACAGATACAAAACTGTAATATGAAAGTGAGGGATTAATGAATTAATGGCACTAAAATCATGGACATCTATAGGGAAAAAAGGAGAAAACAGGATTCCTATCTACTACTAGACAAGTATTATGAGAATAAGAGATATGTGATAAGAAATAGAGCCTTAGTTGCACATTTCACTTTTATGTCTTAAGAAACCACACAGCACTGGGTGTGGTGGCACACACATATAATACCAGTACTTGGAGGAGTTAGAATGCCCCTGGGTTTAATCCCTGGTACTAAAAAAATCAAAACCCCAAAACCAAATAGAGAACTGTCACTTTCATAAGTCAGTTATCTAATATAATGTTCTTCGAACAATGTTCTGTGGAACTGAGAATTCTTCATGACAAAAGTGGTCTATTTGCCCATAGATCCTGCATTTAATTTTAATTTTAATTTTTTGGTGGAGGCCCCATGAGCCAAGAATAGGTGTATCAGGTACTCATAGCTCATTCATGAGGCACCTAATCCTCCCCAAAGATATAGTAAGATGTAATGAGTGATTATAAATGTTGTTCAGCGCTATAGAAGTGGAAGAGGCTAAGAGGCAGGCAGAGAGAAGGGTTGTGCTTCTTAAGAACCACAGATGAAGAGAAAAGAGATCTTCAGTCTCAAGAGTCAAATGTGTGACAGCAGGTTTTAGTTCCAGAGCATGGAGCTCAAGGGACATAGGAGCTCACATCTTATTGAGTCCTAAAAATCCCTAAAGTGGTGTGACACTATTAGAAATGCAGTGCAAAGCACTATGTTATTTAGTAATACTTTAGTAGACACATTTTTATGAAGTAAAAATAAAACAGGTGACAGTATTAAAACTATATTTCAGTTAATCCAATGTTAAAAATGGTGTCATCTCAACACGCAATGATTACTAATGAGGTATTCTACAATCTTTATTCACATTAACACAATGTAATGTCTATTTTTCGCTGGCTGATTATCTCAGTTAGACTGGCCATGTTTGAAGTGGTCATGGCCATATGGGGCTAGTGGATATTTTGTGGGACAACACAGGACTACTGTAGCCAGGAGGGGAGTCTCCATCCTGCCTGGAAAGATGAAATGGGCAGACAGCAAACTGACTCACAGTGATAGGCAAAAATGTGTCTTCCCAACATTAGACGCAAACTTGCAGGAGGAGGAGGGTTTGAGATCCTCTAACAGGGATCCTATGCAGGAGGACTGCTTCAAAAGTTCAAGGTTTCTTCATTGGAACCAAAATAGCCATATGCAGCCCACAGAAAAGAAGTGTTGCATTGCTCCAGGGAGACAGAGATCTCCAGGGAGGAAAAAAGCTCCCGTTGTCTTACCAAAAGAAACTATCCACTTCTGATTTCTACTGTTTCCCTGGTTTCTGCTCCAGCACCAGGAGGAGCTGAGATGTGTGTCAAGGGAGTGGAAGATAGAGTGGATGGAAGTAGGAAAAAAATGAAGCTGACCTCAACACCTACCCTGACCCCAGACATCTAAGGTTGGAACAATCGTACATCGACAGAGGGAGTAGTTTATACTGTATCAGAGTTTGATTGCTATGCTGGCTGGGCATTCTTGGTTATTAAGCTGAACTAGGATTTTAATAGAATATAAAATACTATGTATGTATTATCTAAATGTCCCTGTAAAGGATATATGGAAGAACCTGTACGCAATGTGAGTTTAATGGGGAGTGAGGGGAAAGAATAAAGTCACTGTCTGCTTATAATCTACCAATTTCGCCCTGTTCAATAAGCCACTTTAACCTATGTTAAAGCTGGAATAAAAACAAAGTACATGCTAGAACAATACCATAAAACAAACATTGATACAGTAGAGACACATTATCAACTTCTTCCAAAACTCGACAAGAGTTTCTTCTGTCGCTTGTTTTTTAATGACTAGAACCCAGAGGTAGTAATGGTAGGTGTTAAAATATTTAATATTTGTATTAACCCACAATCAGATTCTCCTGACACTGTGAAAATAGAGATTTTTAAAATAAAAATATAGATTTTTAAAATGAAATACAGATTTTTAAAATAAAATTCTCCCAAAATATAGATTTTAAGACAAAAAAAACTTATTAAATAGAACTTTGGTACTACTCTTAAATTTAAACTTTCCTTTTCACTGAAATTGACTAATAATTAAATAGTAAAATTTCAAATTTTGTAACCCAATTCATATTCTTAAACCATTAATTTATCAGTTTAAAAGAGAGGTTTATTTTTAATTTATTTGAGAAACAGGTTATATTTGAACATATTTTTTAAATCACCTATTTAAATTTTCCAGTTTTTGCTAGGTGAGGATGACTAGCTCCCTTGTTACATTTTTTACTTCCTTTGAAGTTTGAATGTAATTATTACTGTATAGCTGTAAAGAATTTATATTTAGATAAAATTTTTTTTTCTCTGATTAGTCATATAGTATACTCCAAAATCATTAACTCTGAGTTTCTCTGATCTTTTGGATTATTCATTGTTCGGCTCTTTCTGCAGAAAAAAAAAACAAAAAACAAAAACAATCTTAAATGTTCAACAAATGCCTACCATTTTGAAAGGGAAAGGGAAGTCCAAGTTTTTTCAACTGAACTAAACACTTTCTTCCTTCAAAAACACTAACTTATCTTGACACCTTTACTTCTACCCCTTGATTCTTAATACAAGCTTTCAACCCCACAAATTTGTAATTTGACTCCTCAAATGTTCTATTGCACCACTGGGTAAATGTAGGACAACATCCCTTTATTTAATTATCAT
>PVLC010014022.1:0-40169 GCA_004027655.1 Graphiurus murinus | reverse complement strand
GTACACAATGGAATTTTACTCAGCCATAAAGAAGAACAAAATCATGTTCTTTGCAGGGAAATGGATGCAACTGGAAAACATTATGTTAAGTGAGATTAGCCAGTCACAAAGAGTAAAGAAGCATATGTTCTCCCTAATATGCGGATGCTAGGGAGAAGATGGGGCATAGGAGGGTCTCCAGATGAAAAGGAGAGATCCTTGATAAGCAAAGAAGTTGATCTAATTGTAGTCGATGCACGGGGCAGAGGGACACCCTAAGGCACATGATGTACCTACACAATCATATCAAGGTCACTCACTGAACTGAACCTGAGGGGGAGGGAGGGC
Source organism: Graphiurus murinus (assembly GCA_004027655.1). Classification (NCBI taxonomy): domain Eukaryota; kingdom Metazoa; phylum Chordata; class Mammalia; order Rodentia; family Gliridae; genus Graphiurus; species Graphiurus murinus. Next base: position 39,842 of record PVLC010014022.1, on the reverse strand, counting down.
GAGGGAGCGGGGTGGGAATTGGGGAAGGGGTCAAATGAGAATTGTGTACAAATATGTTGTTAACAACTTGTACTTAACAAAGATGTATGCTATATTGCATGAATTACTACAATAAAAAATAAATTAAAAAAATAAAAATAAAAATAAGCTATTAGTGTCCAGTTCCTTTTCCAGGTATCCAAGTCCTTTATCTAGTTGGACTCAATATCTTATTAGTTTTGGGCAAGACAGTAAAGGACCTGGGAATAAAGATGGGTTGATATCCATTCTTTCTGCTGGCAGTTGGGATTCTGGGATAAAAGGGCACAAATGGTATTGATAACTGGCTGTCAATTTGGGAGCTACGATTTGCCACTCACTGGAAGGGTGAGATCAGGTCTAGCCATGAAGGACATGTATCTCATGGAGATGTGGGACATGTTTTTACCTATAGGCTGATGAGGAAGAGAATTAAAGAACTGGAATAATACTACGAATATATCCATCATGTAGAACTGCTGGCAAAACAAACACGAGAGGGGAAGTGCCTGGTGATGTGCTCACACACACAATGTCTACATAATTACAAAGAATACTAGAGATGTTCATGGATTGACATGTCTACACAGCAACATAGCTTTGAGCCAAAAATTAGTTTATGATGGGAATTCATGACCCTAATGATGGAACACCTAGAATATCTCAAGAGCAGGTAGAAAGAGGTAAGGAACACATGTGATATCTTTCTGAGCATTTTCTATAGGTCACTGGACCACAGGGAGGAATTGGAGGGTGCTTTCCTCACCATTACTATTCTGGCACAAGGGGCATTGAAGCAGTAAAAGTGGACTTGTGCTAGCTAAACATTTGCAGGAAGCCTCATGCTGCTAAAAGTATGCATCAGACACCTCTTACCATTTCTCCTGTTGACATGGAGTACAGAGCTTTACTGGATGAACTCCTCTGGTCCTCATCCTGATCAACAGAAAGATGCTGTGAGGTGAAGCAACATCATCAGGGACATCTCAGGAGAAGGAAGGGGCTCCAACTCAGAGGCCTCAGTTATCAGGAAGGAGGAGCCTGGTTGTAATAAATAACCCTAACTCTAGATTTAGACAGACATAAAGATAGCTTTGATTGTATAAAATTCCAGAATGGAATCAGACTGAAGTTCTTAAAAATGGGGAGGCATTGAAAAGAGTCCACTAAAAAAAAAAAAAAAAAGTAATGTTTCTTTAAAGAAAGTGCCCATAGAACTAACCCAAGGGTTCATCTTTGAAGAGGACATTTAGAATAAAGGAAAATAAAGGCATATAACCAAGGAATATGTAGGAAGAGAGGAAAACTTATACATGAAAAATACTTCATTAAACATTTAAAGGATCTGGAAATACTAAGTGATAAATACCACTATAGGCTAAAAAAAGGTTGGAAAAATTCGGGAAGCAGGCTGGTTGATTTTAGAGAATGGCTTGGTCTCCTGCTTGGGAATAAAGATGACCAGGAGAACTTCCAGTGCAGGCTACTAAAACACTTGCATTGATCTTGGAAAAAAATTTGGAGAATATCAACAACAAGAAGCCAAAGCACTAGAAATGAGCAAGTCTAATCTTAATTTCACTGTCAAAAAATGGAAGAAGATAGATTCCACACAATGTGGACATGATATTACTCTTAGCCAAGAATCCAAATCATACTTTAACATTTTTAAAATAATTTAAAAATAGCAAAATTATTTAAAAATAAAAATCATATATAATCTCCCACCCAACTATAACCACAATTAACATTTTATTGTAAATTCTCTAAAATTTTCCTATAGGCATGTTTCTTTTTTTAAAAAAACTTTAAACTTCATTTGACTCTTTTTTTACTTTTTTTCACTTAATATTGGCCATTATTTGGTGTTATTAAACATTCTACATACAATACTTCTTTCTATGTATGCATGGTATTTTATTATATAAATGGACTATAAATTATTTCTAGTCCCTTTTCTCAATATTTTACTTTTAATTTTTTGCACATCACTTTGTTTTAGAGGTACCTTTTGCAAACAATCTTGTCTGCCTGCCTGCCTGCCTGCCTTCCTTCCTTCCTTCCTTCCTTCCTTCCTTCCTTCCTTTCTCTTCATTCTTTTTACTTTTCTTGCAGTACCAGAGTACTAGGAATTGAACCCTGGGATGATTTTACACTGAGCTATGTCCCAGCCCTTTTTATTTTTATTTTGAGACAAGGGTCTCACTGAGGTGCCCATACTGATATCAAATTTGTGATCTTCCTGCCTCAGCTTGCTGAGTCACTGGGATTACAGGCGTGCACCACTGCACCCAGCTCATTGTTTATTTTTTAAATTCATTTCTTATGGTTAGCAATGATGGCCTTTTCTGTTTTTGCTTTGAGGAAGTTGCTGAGGTTTTATTTGTAACTGAATAAGTAATTTTTGCATATGTTCCATGAACCCTGGAAAAGAAATTTCACTCTCTGTATTTTGGGTATTATGCAGCATATATTTTCTCAGTAGTGTTTATCGCATTACACAGATCCTATATTATGTTATGTTTTGTCTGCTTACTTGGTATGTGAAAGCCCAAGAGTGGCATTTGAAATCTACCACTGTTGTGTTTCTATCAGTTTGGGCTATAATATTAATTGATCATCCATTTCCATGATGGTTATATCTTCTCTGTGACTGAGACTCTTCATTTATATAAATCAACCCTTATTGTATTATTTAATATTTGTCTTGAACTACATTCTGTCTTATATTTATATAATGACTTCTGCTTTACTTTTTGTTGCTTCACTCTGCTGTGACTTTTCTCAGCATTGTACTTTTAATTTTTACACATGTTTTTGTTTTAGGAGTGCCTGAGATAAGCAACATATGGCTGAATTTTAGTTTTTGATCCAATATGAAGACCCTTATTTAAAATGGGGGACTTAGTTGCTTGTTGTTGTAACTAAGGTACCTGGTGGTGTTATTTTCCTGTTCCATATTATTATTACTATTTTTAGAGTTTCCTTGCTGTCTCTTTTATTTTCTTTAGCTATATAGAGGATGTTTTCTTAGACTCCCTTGGTTTGGAAGGTAAATTAGTGAAAAAAGAACTTCTATAGGTATTATTATCTGAATTTAAATGTCAAGAAGGAAATGACTCTTTTATAATTAAACCAAGGAATTCAGAACATTTTATTTTCACTGTCTCATCTTTTCCAGCTGACCCAGACCAATACCAGTCTTTGCAGACTTTTAAACATGTTGCCCGGAGGTATTAGATCAGGTTTGCTATTTCAGAAATTTTTGTAACACTGCATTTCTGCTCCTTGAATATATTTTACTTTTGTGCACAGTTTTTTTTTTTTTTTTTTTTGCGGTCCTGGGGATTGAACTCAGGGGCATTCTACCTCCGAGCTACACCCCCAGCCCTATTTTTTATTCTTTATTTTGAAACCGAGTCTCACTAAGTTGCAGAGTGCCTCACTAGGTAGCTGAGGCTGGCCGCGAACCCGGATCCTCTGGTCTCAGCCTCCCGAATGCTGGGATTACAAGCGTGCGCCACCACGCCCGGCTTTGTGCACAGTTTTAAAACTGGTTTTACAATTATTACTTAGACACTTTTTTAATTGGCTTCAGTACTAATTGTCTTATTTACACTGTTACTTCTTCTACATGCTTAGTTTGATTTTTGATAGAATAACCTGATTATTAATCCCAGCTAGCGGATTTTAATTCTTCAATTAGCCTTTAGTTTCCTTGCACTTCTTCCATATTGCATTCATATCTTTGAATACCATGCTTCATTCTTATCTCAGTCCTATTCTTGTTCTCTTCTGACTTGTAAAAGCCTGGCTTCTTGTCCTCTTTCACAAACATATCAAAGTCAATCACTAAACTGAACTTGAGAAGGAGGGAGGGGGAGGGGGAGGGAGTGGGGCAGGAATTGGGGAAGGGTTAAATGAGAAATGTGTGCATGTATGCCTTTACCAGCTTGTACCTAACAAAAATGTATGATTACAATGCACCAATAAAAAGATAAATAAAATTAAAAAAAACAACTCCAGTCTCTTTAAAGGTTCTTCTAGGCCCAGCTGGAGTAGCTCATTTTCATACTGTATGCTATTCTTTACTGCCTTATTTTGCATTATCCTCAGTTCCTGTGCTTTACTCTTCATTCATTCTCTTATTTCCTGCACTGATTGGATTAATGAAGACTTATATTCTTAAATTAATTTCTGATGGTACATTGTAGTTACATATAATAGTGTGGTTGATTGTGACATATTTGTATATGCATATAACATAATTTGGAAGTATTCTATAGACTTGGTGCTTGCAAATGCTGAATCAATAGTGGCAAGTAGATATGAGCACCTCCCTGACCTACACTATTTCTAGAATATATTATCTCGAGCTGGGCATGTGGCACACACTTATAACCCCTGTACTGGGAGGCTGATACAAGAGGATGGCAGTCTCAGCAATTTAGCAAAACCCTGTTTCAGTAAAAAATAAAAAGGGACTGGGGTGTGGCTTAGAGGTAGAATATCCCTGGTTTCAATCCCTAGTACCAAGAAAAAAATATGGCATTTTATCCTGGAGTAAATATGCTTCCATTTTATTTTCCTCTTTCTGCCAAAACACTTTCTGATTTTTTGAATGTTTCATGAAATTATCTATGATGGAATAAAAACATCTCAATATTCCATAAGCATTTTAATATATATTCTTTCATTTTAATGTAAAGTCCTGTATATGTCCATCCTATCAATTGTTTATATCCTTAACATTCTTTATATGCTAATTTATTTTTGTTGCTCAATCTGTCAAAGACTGACAGAAGTATGTTAAAGTACCTCTGCAATTGTGTTTTGCCAATTTTACATTTTTGATACTTGTTATTCAGAATAAAAATATTCATAAATGCTACATCTTCTAACAGATTAATTATATCTTTTAGCCACTTTTCATGGTTTCTGCATTAAATTCTACTTTGTTTAATATTAACGATGTCTTCTCTTCTTTCATTTTTATTTTCTTAGTATATCTATTATCCCCTCTCTCATCTCTCCCACTTTGTTTAAAATAGCATATATTTAGAATTGTTTTTTGCTGAACCCATGGCTCTTTGTCTTTTAATAGAAATGATTAAACCATTCACACTTAATGTGATAGCTAATATGTTTGACCTCACTTCTATCATCTTATTTTATACTTTCTATTTTTATGTTTCCTTGCTATTTCCTTCTTTAGTTTTTAATATTGGCTATAACATTCCAAATTCTCTTCCTAATTTTGAAGTGAAACATAGTGTTTCTAGTTTTATATTTATCTATTCTTTTTTATTTAAAATGTAAGCCGGGCGTGGTGGCGCACGCTTGTAATCCCAGCATTCGGGAGGCTGAGACCGGAGGATCCGGGTTCGCGGCCAGCCTCGGCTACCTAGTGAGGCACTCCGCAACTTAGTGAGACCTGGTTTCAAAATAAAGAATAAAAAATAGGGCTGGAGGTGTAGCTCGGAGGTAAAATGCCCCTGAGTTCAATCCCCAGTACTGCAAAAAAAAAAAAAAGTATTTAAACTTAAATTATTCTATGTCAACAATGAAAAATTATTCAATGTTTCCCACAGTACAAAATGAGAAATTTAGCACCTCTATTAATTTTTCTTAAGTAACCTGAAATCCTTTTAAATTTATTTTAATAGATAAATGAGAAACATAAAAATTATACATGTTAGTGGGGTTACCAGTAATGCATATGTATAAATTGTGTTATACTTAAATCAGGTTAAATATATTTATCTCCTCAAATATTTATCATATCTCTATAGTGAAAACTTTCAAAATCATTTCTTCTAGCTTTTTGAACTGTACAATACATTACTATTCTCTATAGTCACCTACTGTACAATGGCATACTAGAAATACAAGAACTTCTTGCTATATAACTGAAACTTAGGAGCCATTAACCAGTCTCTTCCTACCTCCCTCTTTACTCCTCAGCTTCTGGGAACCACCTTTCTGCTCTCAACATCCATGAAATCAACTTTTTTATATTCCACACATGACTGAGATAATGTGGTACTTGTCTTTCCATGCTTGGCTTAATTAATTTAACATAATGATCTCCAGGTCCATCCATATTGTTCCAATGACAGGATTTAACTTGAGGTTTTTAGGTCTAGATTGTGATTAATCAATTTCTTAGGTATCTTCTTTGTTAAGAATATTTTTGACAGTTGCATTATTTTATGACTATATTAATAACATTTAAACATTAAGTTCATATTTGAGCAGTCTTGATTATTAACCTCTTATCTTTTATATTGCACTTTTCCATTCCAACCTATTATTATTATTATTATTATTATTATTATTATTATTATTTTATGTACTAGAGCCTGAACCCAGGGGCATTCTACCTCTGAGCTATACTCCCATCCTTTTTTAATTTTTTTGTTGGAAATAGGGTCTCTCTAGGTTGCTACTTTGTAGAGGCAGGTCTCTAGCCTGTGATCCTCCTGTCTCAGACTCCCAAGTACTGGGATTATAAGCTTGTAACACCACACCCAGCTTCCATTCTAACTCTTAATATTCATTAATTTCCCTGTTGACCAGAATATTTTGAATAAACACCCTTCTTCAGTACAAAATTTCAGTGGTTTACTTTCTGAGCATTCTTTTTTTTTTCTTTATATATTGCTGAATACAGAATTCTGGGTCATAATCTTATTATTTGATTTGATTTGATATTTATCATTGTAGAATATCTGACCTTACTTATTTTTCTTTGAAAGTAAATATTGTTTTTATGATTTCATAGCAGTAATTTTTATTCTTATAATTAATAATTTTCACCAGAATACTCACAATTTTCCCTGGTACACCATGCACTATTTTCAACTGAAGTCAGAAAAGTGCTTCTCTATATTTTTTTATTGCATCTTATCTTCCATTTCCTGTTTCCTTTCCTGAAAAATTTCGTATTTATATATTTAGTGTGTTGAATTGCAGGCTCCATATTTTTTTGCTCATTATTCCATTGCTTCATGTGTTTTTTTGTCAGGACTGTTAAGATGTATATTCATCTTTAGTTTTCTGCATTGTTCCAATGTTCATGCTTCCATCGCATGATTTTAATTCTGCAAAATGGCTCATCTATCCAAATGCATCTCCATCTGGATCTCTCAATGACACCCCCAATTTAACATGTCCTGGGCTGAACTCATTATCTAACCCCATTCTGCTCCTGTTTCCTGATTCTCTTGGTTGCTGAAACCACTATTCTCCCAGGCACACTGTGTAGGAACCTAGGAGCTACCCTCAGTTCCTTTCCTCACCCCCATCACATCTGCTCGGACGTTCTTTTCTGATTCTTTCCCTCCCTCCATTTGTACTACCATTTGTTCAGCCCTCATATTATCTGAACTCCTGCCAAAGCCTTCTATGACCAGTCCTGATTCCTGTCTTCTCTCTTTCCCATGCTGAAGCCCAAAAGATTGCTCTAATGTTAAAATTTGACCATGTCAGCCCCCACTAAAAATTTCTTAGTGTTTGAGCTAGAGGATAGTTCAGGGGTATACCACTTGACTAGCATGTGCGGGACCCAGGATTCAATTGCCAGTACTGAAAATAATAATAATAATTAATAATAATAAAATTTCTTAGTGTTCCCTCCAACATCTAAAAGGGGAAAACCCTACGCTGTTTAATGTGTCAGACAAAACCCTCCATGGCCCAGCTGCCACCCACATTTCCAGACTCATCTCCCAACACTTCCCAACTTGTTTTTGCTATAACAACATTGAACTATAGACAACAAGAATTGCCTCTGAGCTTTTGCCTACATGTTCCCCCCATCTAGAACATTATCTATGTTATTGTACTTAATTTCTACTCATCCTTTAAGTTTTGGATAAAGTTTATCTACTTTAGAAAGCATTATCTGAACTCCTTGGTTCAATAACTTCCCAGGTTGTGGAGGGGATCCACTCCTGACTCTCACATAAAGATGAAGTTACATCATTTCTGTTTCTGGTCTGTTCCATCCAGTTGCTAGATACCCATTTGGTCCTCTCTAGAAACCAGTTCTATGTCTAGCACAGAGTGGATGCTCAATATACATTTTCTAATTTAATACTGATTTCATGATCTACTGAGTCTCCTCTGGAGGGCATTTGCTGTGATTTGCATGACTTAGGGATTTGGGACAACATGGGCTTTGGGGCAGAAAGGAATTTCTCTGATTATTAACATATGGCAACTGGCTTCCTAACAGTTGAGAAGGACCACTTTGTATGTGATCAGCTTGACATTCTGCATGAGAAAATGAAAGAGACTGGACTTCCATCAGTGAGTGTACCGGGGACAGGTTCTGGGGGTCATGGACATCCTTGCTGATGAGACTATGGAATTGGGCGGGGGGTGGGAGGAAAATGGACGAGAGCACCTACTTTGTGTGGCTCCCAAGGACTCTGGAAAGAGCAACCTGGCTCTCTGGGAGGTGGAGAGAGCTTTCTCTAGCTTGTTTGCTTTAACTGAAGGTAGTTAGACCAAGGCAACTGGTAAAGTTCTGTGGGCTGTCACCTTAGAGAAGAAGGGTGGAGAAATGCAGTAGGGAGTTAATATATTTTGGCCAAAATATTTCAAGTATTTTGGCATCAAAGTGGCCTTGTTGACTTCTGGCCACTTGAACAGCAGATCAATGAAATACCAGTGATAAAGAATCTGTACTTCACCAAAACCTTTGATAGAATTCCTCTGATAATCATTCGGAAAGAGAAATATGGTATAAATAATAGTACACGTTGTATTAACCTTCTGAAAGACTACTGCTTAATTATTGATTTAATATCTATCTTTAGGGAACCCGTGGTGAAATTCCTTGGAATCCCATGTTTATCATTTTTAACTGATGACTTAGGTGAAGAAGTCATGCTCATCAGATTGGGAGCTGGCTGCAAAGGACAGTAGAAGTACTGGATGACAATCATAGATGTATCTGGGCAACTTGCAAGACAGACTGAACTGGACAAAACAAAATGAAGAATAAATGCAAAGGCTCCATATTTGCATCTAGGTATCACCTATACAAGCACAGGGTGAGGGTGGGTGGAACAGTTCAAGGGCAAATTTAAAAGAGAGTTGGGTTAGTTCAGTTGATACTAAGTATAGCAAGTGTCTGTCAATGGTATAGATTCCTAATTAGGTTGTAGATGGTTTTAACAGAAACAGTAAATGTGGAATGAAGGAGGTGATAATTTCACTCAGTTCTGATTAGGTCTCCCTTGGAAGTTTGTATCTTATTCTTTAAGAATAACGAAATTAGAGAAAACTGGGACAAGAGTGATAATGACAGCAGGGACACTGCAACAAGTGACCTTTGAGGCAGAGTGGAGCAGTGGAAAGGACTCTCCCAGCAAGTAGAGAGCCAGAATACAGCATCAATGGCATGTGAGATCCTGGCCAAGCCAGTATTCTTTGGAGATGGTGACTGGATTCCCCGAGAGAAGCACAGAGGATGCTTGCTTGCTCTGTAAGGTTTTGGTCCTCTAGTTAAGTCACATTATGGGTGAGTTCTTTTCTCCCTACCTAATCCAGCCAGAGACCAGCTTACTGAGCCCCTGATTACAATTTTGAACTCTTGAAATTCCATTCACAGACTATACCAATTATTTCCCTTGGAATGCCTTCAAAAGTATCCTTTCTCTGACTTCTAGGTAAGCCTAAGATAATAGTGATTCACATCAGCATCACCACACACATCAGTTATTGAGGTAGTAAAGCAGAAGACCTAAGAGCTTTGAAATCATATGGACCTGAGCTTACAACTCAGCCTCTCCAATGGGCTTTGCAAACAGAAGCAAGTTATTCCAGCTTTCTGAGACTCAATTTCCTTACCTGCAAATGGGGTTAATATCAGGCTTGTAGTAATGTGAATATTAAGTGGAGGCCATCCACGTCCAAATATACCACAATCTGAGACCTAGAGTAGGTGCCCAATAAACACTATAGATAGTATTACTATAACATTTATTACCACCACCCTCCTCTTTCCTCCTTCCCCTCATCTCCCCTGGCTTAGGCACTGTGCCAACACAGAGGATATCATGTAGAAAATAAGATAGACATAGACTCTCCCATTGCCTGCACCAACTTACACTGTTACCAGCATGATTCAGTTAAACATTTTGCAATGAAGAAATGTTATATATGCGGAGTCTCCAATGTGGTAACCAAAAGCTACGTGTGGCATTTAAACACTAGAAATGCAACGGACGTGAACAAGGAACTAAATTTTAAATTTTTATTTAAATGAACATGAAGAGAACCATTTGTGAAAATAGCACAGCACAGCTCGGGTACAGGTACATTTCAGAGACTGATTGCATGGGTACATTTTGGAGACTGACCAGCTTGAGCAGAAAAAAAGATAGATTGAAAGAGAAAGGCACATAAAGCACCCAGTACAATACTTAGAAATTCTTGTTTATTGACATTTACTTGTCAACTACGCATTGAAATAATCTCAGGTGCTGGGTATGTAAGGAAGAATTAGGTCTCTGCTCACAGGAAACTCACAATGTAGTGGGGATATGCAAATTAGTGATTTCACCATAGTGAGGTAAGTGTATGCACAAGGATGTGTTTGCAGCTGAGAGGTCTAGCCTCAATGCACAGTAGAGGAGGACATTTTAGGTTCGTAGCTGAGTCTTGCAACAGTAGTTATCAGAATGGGCTCAACGGATATTTATTCTATGTAGAACAGTAAATTATATCCCAAGGTGACTAAGCCCACTACTGGTAGGAGAGGTGGCAATGAGGCAAACAGCTGTAGAGAAAACTCATAGCCAGGGTCAATTTATTTTTCTCTAAAATTGTGTGTGTGTGTGTGTGTGTGTGTGTGTGTGTGTTACTGGAGATTGACTTGGGGCACTCTATCACTGAGCTGCAACCCCATCCTTTTTATTTTTATTTTGAAACAGGATCTTGATAAATTGCCTAGACTGGCCTTAAACTTGCCATTCTCTTGTCTCAGCTTCCCAAATACTGAGATTGCCAGCAGGCACCACTGCAATGGGCTGTATTGCCTAATTCCATCTCTTTTCAGCTAGTCACATTTTCTTCCACTCTAAAACATTTTTGTGATGATGTGTATAAACTTATTTAAATATTTTTTATTAGTGGTCATAAACCTTAACTTTTTTTTGTCAGTCAAACTTTGTTTCTTATAAAGTAACATCAGCTATTACTATGGTTTGGTTGTGGAATCCTACACATTCATAAGAGTGAGGGTATTATAATTACTTGTGTGAAAAGTGGAATGTTATATACATTACATATTTTACACAATTGTTTAATCAAATAACAAATTGTTAATTTAATAATCAAAGTTAATATGTGACATCTAGCCAAAGAATTCTGCGTGTGAAAAAAATGCTCACTTAAAAATAGGTATATATTTATATGATATGGTTTCCGTAATCGCACTCAAGTGTATAAAGTAAGGTGATATGTGTGACTTCTTTCTTGAGGCCAGGAATGTTCATGTGTGGTTTGTCATGCAAGGCCCTGGACAATTTAAGTTCCTAAGAGTCACCTGCTTTGACTATGTCAGAGTTACCTCTGGTGAATGGAAGTGTAAACTAGCATAGCTCTTTTGAAAAGTGTCTCATATATAATGAGGGTTTGCAAACAGTCCTGCCCTTTGACTGTACCCAAAGGAAGTAATTGGAAATGTGTGCAGTAAAGCTTTGCCCAGAGTTATTTGTAGTTATTAAGATAGGAAACAAATGACTAACAGTATAATATGCAGCCAGGAAAATGTTCATGACGGATTTTTGCTAGTACACCAATTAAGAAGAAAAGCAGAGAAGTAATAGATACAGAAGCTAAGCAACCACGCTGTGGAGTCAGACAGACTGAGTTTGAATCCTAGCTCTGCCACATACCAACTGTGTGACTTGAGCAAGCCACCTGAACTCTATGCAATCCTAGGAAAATGGGGTTGATAATAATAATACCTCTCTGAGGGACTTCTGAGGCTTAAATGACATAATGAATATAAAATGCTTAACACCATGCAAAGTACATTTACTAGGTTACCTATAAATGTTGGCCCTCTATGGACTGTATAATTTCAAGGTATAAAAATAGATGGGAAAGAAGTATGCCAATATATTAACGTTGTGGGATCTGAGTGGTAAAATCATGGGTAATTTGTTTCTTTGCACCCTTTTCAACTTCCCAAATTTTCTGCAATGGACATGAATTACTTTTATACTAAAACAGCCCATCATATTGCCATGATACAATAATAATTTTTTAAAAAATAATTTTACAAAAAAAGAATGAGAGTCCTGAAACACAAGAACAACAATAATAATTTTACCACACTAAAAGAGTACTTCCTTTCCCCCCACCTTTCTCTTCCAAGGGCTGGGGGCCAGTCCTGGCAGAGCCTTGTCTGTACACCCTGGGCATTTGTGAGTGTCAGGGCTGAAAGGATCCTTGACACTTGCTGATGGTGTGTGAGGGGGGATTCAAGGGAGTGGAGCAGAATCTATTATCTTAGTAGTTTCTCTTGTCTCAGAGTCTGCATTGGAAGCTGCTCTGATGTTTATGATCTCCCTGCTATGTCTTGATTCATCTGAACCAAATACTAACTACATAGAAATGTAAGGCGGAAAAGACTCATCTACTGTCTTCCTACCTTAGACCCCTTCCAGAAAAATCATGTAAAAACGCCTACAGCATTGGACTTAAACATTAAAAGCGATTGGCAAAACAAACAAACAAACAAACAAACAACAACACAGATCAGGAACAGAACAGGAAGTTAGTTTAGTTGCACTTTATTTAATAAGTATAATTTATATTCAGAGTGAAATTTCTGGCAAAGAGAGCCCTTTCTAACACGACAAATAGCTAGATATCACTTCCTACACTGGGACATTTTCCTGGAATGTGAAGGGTATTAAGGGCATACGTGTGTGTGCGTGTGTGCGTGTGTGTGTGTGTGTGTACGTGCACTCCCGTTTGTGACCAAACCTTGACGTTTGCCTCCCATGATCTAATGTCCTTCATTGACAACGGAGTGCCCCGGGCTCAAGCAAGTGGCTCTACGAACTGTATTTTATAACCGAGAACCCCCGAAATAACAAGTCGATGCCACTGTCCAGACCAGAGGGGTAGTTTCCAGTCCTGTGTCCTGACCACTGTCCCTTGCCATGTCTAGAGGTGACCCCTGTACACTTCCAGGTCCAAGGTGCGTCTCCTAAGCCACTGAAATGAAAGCAGGACGAGCAGTCCTCCCAGGCCTTCCTCCCCACAGCGAGGTCATCGTATGCTAATAAGGCTCGGGGAGAACCGTGCAGCGCGGACCAGCGAGTCTCTGGGTTCGCTGCGATCCTGCGCGCCACTGCGGCGCAGCCACAAATCACCTTGAGCTGCAGCAGACCCTCTTGTCGCCGGGGGCGGGTAAGGGAGGGGTCTCGACCGCTACCTGAGTTCCGCGGCTGGATAGCTACAGTCTAGGAGGTGTCTCCTCTGCCGTGTCCCAAGCTTTCCACTGCAGTGATGGCGGCGGCGCATCAAAATCACCTGTAGGGCTTTTTGGAACTCCACGGCCCCCTCCATAAATTCTAGTCCACTGATCTAGAGAAAAAATATCTCAGAATATGCAGGTGAGGTGGACCGGTGGAGTTTGCGAAAGCCCCACAGGTGATTCTGGGTGCGCACCCCTCAACACAAACACACACGCGGTAACACATCTTGTGACTCCGAGACTTAACAGGTCAGCTTCACATTTTCTTCCTCACCCTCCCCTCTATTTGCCAAGGTATCTGTGTTCTCTTCGGCTTCCCTTTAAGCCCACCAACCCAGAGGCTGTGTGGAGTGCCCCTAAAGTCTCAGAACCCGGTGGGACTGTGAGAGGCTTTGGCGGCCCCCGGGTCCTCTCAGCTCCTGGGCTCCCTGGAGCGCGAACTGGATACCCAGGAGCCAAGGTAAGTCCAGTAGCGAAGGCATCCGACCAGTTGCTTCAGCAAACTGCTCGCTGTAAGGCCGCCTTTCGCTCACACGCCTTTGGGTTTGGGGGGCCTTCCAATGGTGGAGGGAGCCGGCGCCCCACCCTGCACCCCTCCCGGCGCCTGCACCCCTCCGGTGGAGCATCCCCTCCTGAGGAGATTTTGTGGCAGGTGGCACTGTCAGGATGGGCAGAGTGGCCTCGTCTTCTGCCCCTTCCTTGACTCCTTGACCGCGGGACCAGCTCCCGCTTTGACCTCCTTTTCCAAGTTGCTACACCGCGCGCTTCCGGAGCTAAGGACCCCCTTAGTCGCGCCAGTAGCCGTCTTACCTCGCCATGCAACACTTGGTTGCGCGGTTGCCTGGGGAGCTCCTTTCTTGAGGCTTATTCCCTTACTTGGGAGGAAAGAGGAACCGAGAGACAGAAAGGGGACTGAAGCTGGCGTCTGGGCGTCTTCCCGCCCGCGCAGCCCTCTTGGGAGAGCGGAATGGCAACCCCGGTGCGCGGCGCGGAGATCTGCCCGGCCAGCCTGTGGATAGGCAGCTCCGGGGTCTTCCGCCTCTGCGGGGTGGATGGGCAGCTCAAAGGCAGACTATCTCCGCTGCCCGTTACTACGGCACTGCGGCTCTGCACCCTGTCCCTCACAGCCTGGCAAGTCCAGCTGCCACTCTCACTGCGGAGCCCTGCCCCCGGGCTCAGAGCCCGCCCCCGCCGCGGACCCGCGCGCGCGCGCATACACACGCGCCACACACAAACACACGCGCGCGCACATACATACACATTCGCACGCGCGCGCGCACACACACATGAATGCAGATCAGTTCAGCCGGAACCTGTGCCTCTTTGGTGCAACTTGGGCGCCGGGCACCTTTAGGGCGCTTCTTACCCGAGGGGCTTTGGTTTGGGAGGAGGAGTCACCGGCTTAGGGTTTAGGAGTGCGGAAAGGATGTAGCAGTGATGGGCCTCAGAGGCCAGCTGACCTGGAGGTGGAAGTCAACTGTTTAGCAAATAAAATATCCACTGGGTATTTCCTTTCCTCAACCTAGAAACCTAGAAGTCTCGAGTGCCTTAATATCTCAACCAAATCACAGGGGAAAAATAATAAAAACCCAAATTCTCTCTTTTCCAGGAACTCGAGGTCTCTGGAATCCAAATGGTTAGCCCTGCCCCTGGTGGCAGTGGATTGGTGGCTGTTGAACCTGAAAGTTTCTCCTCGGTGGTTATGTATGGTGGGGGATGTGCAGTCCCTCAGAGCTGGGCTCTGAATGGAAGATCAGGTCTCAGAAGGGAGGGTTGTCATTCCCTCCTTTGCGTTTAAGTGACCTTGGACTGTTCTCCTGCAAAACAAATAGACTACTTTAAAAAAAATGTAGAAAAAGCACAGAAAGTGGGCTGGAAGGGAGGGGTGAAGGGTGGAGGAGCCCCACTGGCCAAGGCACCGTGACTTGTTGATTCTTCTCTTTCCATGACGTGCATCCAAGGCTGTATGGGGGTTGGTGGTGGCAATGCTATTTCAGGCATGTCACACCAGCAGAATGACTTCTGTCCATTTCACACCACATTTAGAGTCACCAGGAGCTTAGACTCTCATCTGTAAAATATGTAGAGTTTACTAGTTTCCACAGCTGAGAATTCTTTTCTGCTAGTGGGCAATGAAGGTCCCTGGGTCAGGCCTGCAGCCAAGAAAAGCTTTCTGCAGAGTGCAGAGGCGCCGAGGGGCCCTGGGTGTCTGGGCATTTGGAGAAGAAGTTGCAAACATAAATGTCAAATAGTCCTAAAGACCCTTATGGTCAGTATATGGTGATGAAAACAGAGCTGATACCAGAACCCAGTGCTCCTCCTTCTTCCTACCATTCATACTTTATCCTCCCCCCACCCCAGTTTGGTTCTCTGAACTCCTTTCAGATAGTCTGAAATGTTTTTGGTGAGGATGCTTTTGTATAAGTTCTTTTACTTTTTCTTGTTTCTCTTTCATTCACTGACTCATTCATTCCACAACCTAACTATTTGTTAGGTGCCTAATACATCTTCAGGCATTTCCTCCTGACTATAGTCCTGGGCCTTACTTGGAAGGATAAAAGAATGGAGAGACTGAAAAGGCTTGGAACTGTTCCAGTCCTGATTGTGGTAGGGAAAAACTCTAGGCAGAGACTTACTGTATATATTATCTTCTTTCTTTCTTTGTTTTTTTTTTCTTTGTTTTTTCTTTCTTTCTTTCTTTCTTTCCTTCCTTCCTTCCTTCCTTCCTTGCTTCTTTCTTTCTTTCTTTCTTTCTTTCTTTCTTTCTTTCTTTCTTTCTTTCTTTCTTTCTTTCTTTCTTTCTTTCTGCAGTACTGAGGATTGAACCCAGGGACATTCTACCTCTGAGCTACACCCCTAGCCCTGTCCTTTATTTTGAAACAGTGTCTCACTGAGTTGCGGAGGGTCTCACTAAGTAGCTGAGGCTGGCTTAGAACATGCCATCCTCCTGTCTCAGCCTCCCAAGTACTGGGATTACAAGCCTGCACCACTACACCCAGCTATTTTTCATTATGTAGGTTGCAAGGGTGTGGAAGATGCAGCCCTGGTCTTTGGTGCTGTATCCTCTGTGGAGGAAAACATTTTCACATGCATGTTCCCCCCCAAAAAATTCTAGCTCTGTCATTCCTGACTTATTCTAAAGAAGGCTAAACTGAAGAAAAGCCTGTATTTGACGGAGCATCATAATGGATTCTGGGATGCAAAATTGCAAATAGGAGTCGGGCAGTTGAGTTATTCTGCCTGTTAGAATGGGGAGAGAATAAGTGGGATAGGACAAATGGGGAAGACACACAGAGATAGAGTGTAGAGATTCAGATTGTCTGAGAACACATTGTGGGGGAATAATGAGAGAGAAAATCTGGGGACGGAGCTGCCAAACAGGGATTTGGAGAGTGTGATTGCTTGCAAAGTAAATAGTTTGTAAATAGTTTGCTATAGGGTGGACTATGAAAGCACTTGCTCCTATGAACAAATCATTGTAAAGTCAATATTATTCACCAATTTGTTTGTGAATGGATTCCTTTGGGGAACTCAGGGTGGTACAGAGTAGGACATCTGGATTGATGCAAGGTGAGTGCACAAAAGTCTGTGGGGACAGAGGGCTAAAAGATGGCAGACTCCAGGGTTACATGCTACTAACATGGAGAAAAAGTATTGTGAGAGGTCAAAGCAATGTGGAAGACAAAGAGGGATGGGGTGGCAAGAAGCACCAAAGAGTCAGGTGTAGTGGTTCACACCTGTACTCCCAGTACTTTGGAGGCTGAGACAGTAGGATCGAAGGTTCCATGACAGCCTCAGCGACTTAGAGAGAACCTGTTTCAAAATAAAAAAATAAAAAGGATTGGGTGTAGGGGTCGCTCATGTTATGTGGCATTCGGCACTCACAGGCTCTGAACTTTCTTGGTGAAATCTGACCCCTCCAACCTAGGGAAGCCGGTGGGTGGGTCAAGGAAAGGCCTACCTCCCTCCCCCGCAGTGACAAGATCTGCTCCCATTGGCTTCCCCTCCCCAGCTTCACCTCCCTACCTGACCTGCCCATATATACTATTGTATGTTCCAATAAAGTTGAGTTCCTGCGGCGCTGCCTGACCGCTGACTGGACTCCCTGCCGGTGCTGGTTTTTTGGGGGGCTTCCCCGACCCCCAGGGTGGTGGGCCCAGCCGCGACACTCTCCCTCTCTCTCTCGCTCCCAGAGGAGCGTAGCAGCTGGTCTGCTTCGCTCTGCCCCGTGTGGTGTGGGACACAACATCAATTGGGTATGTAGATCAGAGGTAAAATACCCTTGGGTTCAACTCCCAGTTACTCCCCTACACACACACACACACACACACACACACACACACACACACACACACACAAATAGAAGCACCAGGAAGAACAGTTATTACTCTTTGGGACAGTATGGAGGAGGTAGGGTTTTGAAAGGGGCAGAGGGATCTGAGATCAACAGCGCCCCTAAGATCAACAGAAAGGAGCACTCTGGACTGAGAGAAAGCTAAACTAGAGAAATAAGACAACTATGGCAAGGGCTTGGCCTTCTCAGCAAAAGAGAGGAAGTTTAGAACAGTAATTGTAGAGGGCCTCCAGGTGCCTGTTTGAGAATGTAGACATAACCAGGAACTATTACAGGTATGTTCACATGTGGGAGCATGTGTGTGTGTGTGTGTGTGTGTGTGTGTGTGTGTGTGTGTGTGTGTTGCTGTCATTTGTTTTCCACAAAGAAAGGACTAGGAAATACAATGAGAAGTCTGTGATGCAACTTTCCCAAGGTAGGCCTTCCCCATCAGAATGGAGAGCTGAGAAGGCTTTTGAGGAGAACTCTCTTATTGCTGCCCTTGTAGGGCTTCCCCATCAGAATGGAGAGCTGAGAAGGCTTTTGAGGAGAACTCTCTTATTGCTGCCCTTGTAGGGAGACACAGCCCGTGTGATACGTGGCTCACTGCACAGGATACCCAGCAGTAGGGTTGAAATCCAGTCCAGGATCCACTGACACAGACATGCAACCTGGCAGGTCTGTGTTGGCCTGGCAGGAGTGGGATGGGGGATACCTTTTCTCCAATTTGCAGAGGCCTGGCTGCTGAGCTTTTTCCTTAAAAAGAGTGAAGGTATCATGAAACATGTATTTATGGCGCATATTCTGATTCTGTATGTGCAAGGTAAAGCAAAAAGAGTTCTGAAATCAGAACTATTTGTGAGTCTGTGCACGTCTTTGCTCTTTGGTGACACTCTGAGATGCATTGTAGGGTAGAGAAGAGGAAGTTTAGCTCTTCTCCTCAAGCATTTGCAATCTGTGCCAGCTATAAAACAAACACTCAAAAGTGTTAAGTAGCAATAACAGCATAGAATAAAATGCCAGACTGTATAGAGCAGACTCTCATGGCATGAAGGGTGACCTGCTTTGGGCTTTAAAAGTCCAGGCTGGCTTCAGATAGGAGGAGGGCTGAGTTTGGGAAAGGAGCACATGTTGATTCTAGGTTAGAGAACAGAGCTGTAAGCAAAGGGCAAGAGACAAGGACTCTGGGGGCTTCTCTGTGTGGGTTTTAAGGCATGGTGGCTTCCCTAGTGCCCTTCCTAGTCATAGAAGTGCTCTGATGAGTCACCCTGGTTTTTGAGAGACAAGGCAATTGTGGGATGTTTTACTGGCCCGATATTTTACGGTCCCTGAGACTTCGACATTGGCAGCTCACACTTACCATGTCATCACTCTGGGAACACATCATCCAGGCTAGCAGCTGATGCCTGGTCTCCATTGCCAAGGCAAAGAAAGGGCTGAGACCACGTACCTGTGCATGAAGATAAATTTTAAGTCCAACTGTCTTTGACAAGCTGGCTGGCACTTGACCCTTTGAGAACAGGGCTACCAAGCACAAGGTGGACTCAGTGACCGAGGACCAAGAGGGTTCTTCTTGCCTTTGTAGGCTTCACCTTTCCCATAGACAAGAAGCAAAGAACAGATCAGGGATGTAGCTCAGTGGCAGAGCACTTGCATGCATAAGGCCCTGGATTCAACCCCCAGTACTGAAAAAAAAAAACAACAAAAAACCGAAGAATTACACCAGATTATCTACAAATTCCCCTTCCCCTAATGTTTGATGATTTTGTTGCAATTATTTGGCTCTTTCCATCTATCAAACAAGATAGGATGGGAACAGCTGTGAGCCACACCCTAATCTGAGCTTTCTTCTTGAACTGTGAAGTCTGTGCTTAAGAGGGATTGTGAGACTGAGGTGGTCACAATTCTCCCTCTGTAGGTTTCCATTTTTTTATAGATAAAATAAGGAGGTTGAAAATGGTCTCTGCAACCCTTTCTGGCTCTGACACTCTGCTAATTACTGTTTTTGTTTGTTTGTTTATTAGTACTTAGGATTGAACCCACGGGCATTCTACCTCCAAGCTACACTATACTTTTTTTTTTTTTTTGAAACAAGGTCTCAGTAAGTTGCTGAGGCTGATCTCAAAATACTGTCAACTAACCAGTTTTTAAGTAGTGCTCAATAGCCTGGAAGGGACTCCTTCATAGGTGAACTGGGAAATTTTCCACAATACCAACTGATAAGCCTGAGAAAAAGCACAAAAGAGAAGGCTGAGGTGTTAAGAATAATAAATAGGCCATTTAGATGGAGTTGAAAGACTTAGGTGGGTGTCTCCAAGCTTCAGTTTCCTCTTCTATAAAATTGGAAGAGTAATATCTGTGTCACTGGGTAGGGTGATGGATGGTTAAATGAAGACCCATGTGTGAAAATGCTTTGTCAATTTTAGAAGTGCTATGCAAAAGTGTAAAGTATTGCTATTAAAGATTATCTTTTTCCCTAAGACACTCAGTTAAAAAAATTTAAAAGCTCAGTTATTATACTACTTGCCCAATTGTCTGCTTCTTAAGAAATAGCAATGCAATTCAGGTCAGCAGCTCTGTCTCCATGCTCCTAAAGATAGTAGTATTTTAACATGAAAACTTAATAAAGAAGCTGGCCAACTTTAGGACTGACTAATAAACAGGCTGCAGACCTGCTTCTGCCTGCAACTCTGCAATGTCACTGAAGTTGTGCAGTGATTGTCTCGACAACATTGATTTCGTTTACTTGGAAGTGAAGGGGACACATACTCATCCAAGATCCTGCTTTGATTATTACCTTTTGGGAGACGAGTGGTGGAAAGTAGGGAAGGCAGGTGTGAGAAAGGAGGGAGAGAAAAGCCTTTCTCCTTCATTTTATATTTTAGGCAATGGACTAATTTTTATGCTTTAATGTGCTTGTAAAGAGGCTAATTTTGGTTCACTACATTACTCTGGATTTGTTTTCTGCTCTGTCTGGTCAGGAGACACTGCAGTGGAATTCTTCACTGTAGTCCCTTGAGGGGGAAGCTTTTCATGGGGAACGCTGGGAAGAACCACGGGGAAGAAAAGGTTCTAATTCCATAAATGACCATATGCTTCAAAGCCTGCTCAACCCACAAAACTTTAAGGGGATCAGTCCATATTTAGAAATTCTGGTCACTTCTTTTTCTCCTGTTAACCAATATAGGGGGACAAAATATCACAGTCTGTAAGAAATTGAGGGAGCCCCTAAGTGTCTGCACTCTCTCATCATTCTTCTCACTTGCTACTGTCAGAGCTGCTTTTTGAAAGTGCAGGCACCAGAGCCCTCTTTCTGTACAAAAGCCCTCAAAGCCTCAGATTCCTTATCTGTAAAAGTTAATATTCCTTAAAATGGAATTCAGGGTCCTCCATGAACTGGTTCCAATCTATTTATCTAGTTATACTCCCAGTAAGCCACCAACCTCATCTTTCAAACACACAGTGCACCCAGTCCTCTCCCTCTCCCTCTTTCTCTCCCACTCAGGTCTCTCCCACAGTCAGAACTGCCTTTTGTCTCTCCCATGCTTCTTCTATAGCACTGCCTCTTAAATCTACCCCATTGAAGGCAATTATTGTCTCTGCTATTCTCCCATTGAAATTTGTTTATAATTTATTCTAGCACCCACAATAGGCTGCCTTGTACCACAGTTACTTGTGTATCCTTCATACCCACTGCCCTTCCCTGTCCATGGGACAGCCATCTATTTTCCTTAGACTACATCTTAATCATTTTCCAAGTATTACACATAGTCAGTAATATCAAACTGAATTTTAAAAAGGCAACTAGACATCCCAGTTGGTCCTGACATTCTACAATTGGGGAAAGGTATATTTTCATTTTCAAATCTTGCAAAAAAAAAAAAGCTACCTGTCACTGATCACCTACCATGTGCTAGGCATGTGCAGGCTTGCATGTGGAGGTGGTGTGGCCTCCCCGTAGGGCATGTCCTCACATCATCTGGTCAGACTCTCAGGAGTGCTTGTTAAAATACCTATTCCTACTAGGTGCTGTGGTGCATGCCTGTAATCCGAGCTACTTGGGGAGGCCAAGGCAGAAGAATCACAAATTTGAGGCCAGCCTAGACAATTTGTTGAGACCTTGTCTCAAAATAAAAAATAAAAAGGGCTTGGAATGTAGCTCAATGGTAGAGCACTTGCCTAGCATGTATAAGGCCCTGGGTTCAATCCTTCAATTCCCAGTACTGCAAAAAAGAAAAAAAAAAAAAGGCATATTCATAGGTTCTCCCCTGATCCACTGAATCTGCCTGGCTGGAGAGGAGGCCAGAAATCTGCCTTTTGAATAAGCCACGAAGGTGACTCATTCTTCCTACAAGCCTGAGCACCAGAGCCTGGGCCACACATCCACTGCAACTTGCTTTTTCTCGGGGTCAGCAGCCATAATGGAAAAAAAACACAGCCATTTAGATCCTTTTACTGCTTCCCAGGCTGGCCTTGAGCAGAGGCCACGGCGAGCGCAACATGTTTCATATGTCTGCTTTATGATGTTTAAAAGAAAAAGTCGACTCCGTGGCATTGCTTCATTGGCTTCCTACTAGTTTCCTCTGCAGTTGTCTCACATTAGAGCCATGTTGTCGGTTGCTCTTCTGAGCAGGGTTTATGAGAAAGCATATTCTGAATTTCAAATGACAATTTCATAAATAGACTTTCAGAACACAACATGTTCCTAAGTAGGGAACTGTCTGTGTTTTAAGGGTTTTGTAGTAATTCGTCCCTGAGAAAAAGAGTTTTCCAATTGGCCCTTGAAGGATACGGATTATAGACTCTGAGTTTTCCCAAATTGCCTTCTCACAGATCGCTGGGTAGCTTCATAGCTTACTTTATTCTGAAAATTGTTTCTAGATGTTTCCAGGAGTTTAGCCAATTTGGGATATTGAAGTTAGAGGAGTAGGAAGTGGACTTTCTTTCTCATCCGTGAGGATGTTTACTTAACGATTCTTCTCAGGCACTTCCGATGCACCAAGTACATTGTTGCACTGGGGATTCCGACAGGGGCATTGCTTTCTGTCCCAGAGGAATTCACAGTTTTGTAGATGGAATAAAAATAATGAACCACACAGGGATGAAGGTGGTAATGAGAAAGGTACTGTGGGGTTCCCGTCTAAAGGAGTGAGAGTCAAGCAGTCCATGGGGGAAGGATGAGAGAAATCCTAAGCACCTGCCAAATTTTTTATGCATTTATTTACTGGATGGAAATACTCAGGACTGCGACCTCTATTACTTTGGATGACCCCACCTTCTGCCTTTCTGTGACATGGCAGGGCCCACTAACAACTGCAGATGGCGGAGGGTGGGGGGGCTAGGACCCTACACACTGGGGTGCTGGAGATGATGGTGTTCCTCTCTTCCTGATTCTGCATTCAGTGACATCTGTTGGTAAGTTTCAAACCAGCCATGCTGGGAGTGTTCACATCCCTGCAATCTGCAAATACTCTAGATCAGACCCCTTCCTGGAGACGCACACCTCTTTTGATCCTGTTTTTTTTTTTTTTTTCTTCTGGTATCTATAAGAAAAAAATCACAACCCTTTTTATAAGACATCTCTGCAGATGCTTGATGACAGCTTCTGTGTTCTTTCCCTTCTCTTCCCCCGGAGCATTCACTTATTCATTCTGGGACCCATTCAATAAACATTTATTTAGCAAACATTCTTTTCCCAGGAACTCTGCTAGGTGCTGGGGGAATGGAAACGAAGACAGGCCCTATGTTTACATGGGAGAACTGGCATGTGGACAGATGGTGACACCACAGTTTCACAGGTGATATGGACACAGAGTGTCCAGCTGGTGTGGGTAGGGGACTTCTCAGAAGCAAGTGATGATGCCTTGTCTTGTCCTGAAGGCTAGTCAGAGCCATCCACCTGCCCTTCTGTGACATGACAGGATCCACTGGCAACTGCAGATGGTAGTATCCCCAGGACCTCACCCATTGGGTGCTGGAGATAGTGGTGCTTATTTCTTCCTGATTTTGCCTTCAGTAACATGTTAATAATCCAACCAAAACAGCTATGGTGGGAGTGTTTACCCCACAGCAATCTGTAACCCCTATAAATCAAGGCTCCACTTCTCCAAGTCCACCAGGGCTGACTGTTAAGTATTTACTAGCACAACATTGGACCTACCTCTAGTGAGCTCCTGGGCGAAACCTTCCTGAAGACTCTCAGACTGACCCTGACCTTCACTAGGTCTCTCAACAGAAGCCCTACAGAGCCTCTAGTTGTGAGGGGATTTAGAACTGTGTAGAGAATTACGGGAAGCTGGCCTCAGATGGTGGTTTCTCCCAAGGGTGATGAGGATACAGGTAAGGACACACAGCTCTTCTCAAGTATTTCCCCCAGAAATGTCACTGTCAGCAGAGAACAAACTAGTGTCTTCCTCTTCAGGGCTTGAGGCAAAGCTTGAAACACATCACTGAATGCTTTAGATTGATCTGTTCCCTCCCATGTTTGATTATTAAAATTAATAATTAATTAATTTTGGTGTCAAATCCATGATCTTTTCATGATTCTTAAACACAGAAACAAACAGCAGAGCAGAGCTATCCTGTTTATCTTCTTGTTTTTGAATAGCGAATATAGAGAGAAGTGAGCCCTCCAAATTGAACTCCCAAAGCCGAGTTGCTGAAGGCATAAAGTATCGTTGGGGTGGTTCTAGCTGACTGTCCGCTTCTTGTATTTGGAAAGGATCAAGCGCAAAATGTAAATACATGGAGACATTTTCTACAGTCTTGGTATTAGTGTTACCTCATCTCTATAGCTTTTTTTTTTTTTTTTTTTTTTCTTGTTAAGGGGGGAGGATAGGAACTTGGCCAATTTGCCATCAATTTGCAAAGTCAGAATCAGCTTATTTTGTTGGATTCTGGGTGCTTGTTTTTTCTGTTTCCCTCTGCTGACAATTACATTTAATAGTAATTTAAGAGATTGATTGGTACCATTTAGCTCTATGCAGTTTTATACATAATTTCTAATCTTTTTCCGGAATCTCAAAGATATTGAAAAGGAAGAAAGGGAAAGAAGGAAGGCGT
Source organism: Graphiurus murinus (assembly GCA_004027655.1). Lineage (NCBI taxonomy): Eukaryota > Metazoa > Chordata > Mammalia > Rodentia > Gliridae > Graphiurus > Graphiurus murinus. Next base: position 14,922 of record PVLC010014022.1, on the reverse strand, counting down.
GCATGCCATGACAACTGTGTGCCAGGCACTCTTTTGGGTTATGCCATTTTGTTCTCACAATTGCCCTTGAAAGGAAAAACAAGACCTTGAAGCTCAAGGAAGTTAGGTCAGCAGTCCTAGGTGGCACACCTGGGTTGGCCAGGCTCTTTCCACCTTGTTGCTTCTCCTCATAATTACTGGGTGTTTCTAAAATCCAGATAAGCTGATATCAAATCCCATTTATCCACAACCTTGGGTGGGAAGATAAGTCCAGGGATGTCCTGCAGTTAGAGTCCTCCTAGATCTGTGGGCATTGAGCCAGAGAGGATCCCATAATGATGCAGGATTGTCCAGTGGTTTCAGAGAAGGGAGAATTTGCCTGAAGGCATCTGGAAGAGGCTATTGGAGCAGAAACCACTGCTAAAATTAGCCCATTACCTTCTCTGGACAAGTCATCTTACTGAGTCAAACCTCATTCTGACCCTGTGAGGAAGATATAAGTATACTCTTTTACAGATGAAAAGACTGATCCTCCGACAGTCAATAAGACTTGGCTAAGGTCACATAGTCAGGCTTTTCTCCACAATTTGAACAAAAGACTGAGGGCTCTAAAATCTGTATTCCTTCTACTCTACCATGCCATTCTTGGAGGTCCATTTTCTTTTTTTTCTCCCAACATAGACCATGTTGAGGATTTTTTTTTGTATATGGTTTGTCACATTTTCTTTCTTTCTTTCTTTCTTTCTTTCTTTCTTTCTTTCTTTCTTTCTTTCTTTCTTTCTTTCTTTCTTTCTTTGTTACAAGGGGTTGAACTCTGAGCTACTACAGCCTGAGACTTTTTTTTTTTTGAAACAGAGTCTTACTAGGTTTCTGAGAGTCTCCCTACATCACTGAGGTTTCAGTTCTCAAACCTGAAATCCTCCTGTCTCAGCCTCCCAAGTACTGGAATTACAAGCATGTGGCACCACACCTAGCTTCTTTTTTCTCTTTTATTGTTCCTAATTATGATTTGTCTTTATGCTTTCCTTGACATTCTCCCATGATTGTGACTTTTCCCACTTAGGTTTCAACAGTCATCTAGGGTTATCTTTGACCTCTTCTGCAGGGCACAGATGTGTTGCCATTTCTGCCTGTTGGAGCAGCTACCCTCCCCTTTCCACACCTGAAAACAGCAGAGAAAATGACCATTTGCATTACTTGGAGGGTGAGAGCAAAATAAGAAGTGATAGATTTTGATGTTCTGTACAGTGAGGGAGATTCTTGGCAGAAAACTCAGAAATGTGTCTAAATCCAGTCACAGCTCCAGCCTTCAAAAAGACTTCCCAGAAAACTTTCAAACTGGAGGAATAAACAAAGATTGGTCTTGACCATTCATCTTCCCAGAAACAGGGCCTGGGGAAGAGATCTCTTCAGACAGCGTCAGCCTTGTCCCTATCAAATTGATTCCATGCCATCAAATGGAAAATTTGAAAACAGTACCTCAAACACAGTGTGTCCTGGACCCAATCTGTCCCTTCATGCTCCACCGGTTTTTATCCCACTCTATTCTTTTTCTTAAAAAATGTTTTGCACTTTCTGCACAGCTACCCAACCTGGAGATCTCAGGGATCAGCTGAAACTCTCTCCAAGGCCCCTTTCCACCTTCTGTCCCTCTGCAATGACAATTTGTTTTGCTTCCCATTTGATTTCCAAATCTGCTGCAAAAAATACAGACTCCTTGTATCTCTACCAGTAGAGTAACAGTCCAACAAATACCTTTTGCCCTGCAGCCAGAATGATCTTCCCAAACACAGATCTGATGACATCACTTTCCTGTGATTTTATGTTTTTGCAATCTTCCTAGTACTTCCAATATAAAACCATAAGCCCCTTACTATAAGACCTTTTGTGTTCTGGCCTCTTTTTGCCTTGTTCTGACTCACTTCTAACCTCTCCCCACTTCTGCCCACACGCCATATATTCTGAACCACTGCATTCAGAATGTCAAGTAGTTATCAGTCCTTAAGACTTCTCTAAAAATAGGCATTTTTACCCCCCCTTTGAGGTTGAAGAATCAGAGTGTCAAATCACACAGCTGGCAAATTACAAAATAGGATTTTAAGCCAAGTCTCACTGACTCCGAGGGCCACGGTCTTTCCAACAGGCTGGGGAAGCCTGGCATACTTTGTAGAGTCTACCAGGCATGCAGTGAGGAAGAGAAGGGAGACTGAGCTGCTTTGACTCAGAGAGCTCTGACATTATCTTGCTGTAGCCTTGTCTTTCCCTTCTGACCCACATGATTTTGCAGATGTGAGGGGGGACTGAGCCCCAAGGTTAATAATCACTGCAAAACTCACTGTGACCACACAGAAGGCTCACTATTCATTATGTGAACTGTGCTCAGAACCCATTGCTTGAGTTTCATCAGACTAATGAACCAGCTGGCTTCCTTTCTAAAATGATTTCTGCTGTTTTCATTACTGAATAACAGCACAGCAGGATTTGAAAGGAAGAGAGAAGAAAATTCGGCTGGGGAGGAAGGACATCCTCCAAGTTATCCAGCTGACGGCTTGGCTGTGCTGGTGGGTGCGGGGCAGAGTGGTCTGGTGTGGAGGAGGATCTGTGTGGGACCTTATAGTGTAGATAAAGACAGCTCTGGTGCCTTCCAGGCCAGTGCCTTCAGCAAAGAATAGCCAAGGTGATGAAGGAACTTGAACTCAATAATATATTCATTTACTTACCATTTATTGATACCACTCTGTGCCATGGTCTAAGCACTGGAAATATAAGGTGAGCCCAACATGGGTTCTGTCTTAAATAATTTAAAATCAAGGGCAGTTTTTTTTTTCAAATATGTTTTAACTATAGGGTCATTTTAATGCAAACTATTCTTATAGATAAGCCCAATAGTAAAGCAAAGGTAGAACTCTATGTGACCCCAAATCAGGCTCCCCTGAACCCCATAGCTGTGCAGAGATGACTGGACCATACTGAGAGCAGGAGTGACTCAGGGGCAGGGAGCTCAAGAGCTGTCTTCACACATTTGGGCGGGATCCTGGGGAAGAAGGTCTGACCTATCCATTGTGGTCCAAATAGCAGAAAACAAACTTAAACACCCAAATTACTAAATTGTGGGCAAAACAGAGAAATGGATAGCTCTTATGAACAACTGGAAACAGGGATTGTGTACCAGAAGGCCTTGGTGTCCTGCTCTATCTCCTTCTCTCTTTTTCCCTCACTTCCCAAATCCAATTTTATCCGTGCTTCTTTCTGAACCTTAGCCTCATCCTCTCACATTCCAGACTGACTTTCTCTAGGAGGTTAAAAGTAATGATACTTAACTTAGATTCCAAATTTTAAAATACCAAGGGAGAATTTTGATTGTTTAGATTTGAGTCAAATGCCTGCCCTTGGACCAATCAGCCATGACCTAGATGGAGGATTCAATCATAGCAGCTCATCCTGGATCTGTGGGGTTAGAATACAAGGACAAGTTCCACTGAACTCCTTTAAAATATCCAAGGGCTATAACTGAGGATAACAAGCCAAAGTTTAGAGGTAGATACATTTAAGCTCAACATAAGAAGTCCTAATGGTCAGAGATGATGAAGATAGAAAGAGCCAACTGCCATTTGCTGGTAATGTTGTAGGGAAAATTCCAACAATGACAGTTTAAATTAGCGGTGACTCTTAAAGTAGAAGTTACCTATTCTATAAACCTGTTTCTAGTATTAGGTTGTGTAATATGAAAATACTTCTCCTGCTTCTAATAGGATTTAACACATTTCTCATGTGATTCCATCATGTTTTATTCAGTGCCAGCTGGGCTTCCTATTTATTGGGGGAAAGTTGTTTGGTTGGTTTTGTTTTGGGGTACACAGGCCCTTGGGAAATGCCCAGGTTTGTCAGAACCTAATGTTGGGCTGAGATTCTCCTTATTCAGTATTAATGATAATCATGGCTGTGGATGTTATGTGTTATGTCATTCATTTCATACTTTATCTTATTTAATCTTTTCATAAACCTCTTAGCATAAGTCCTAGCACATTTTACATACGAGGAAATTAAGAGCAAGAATAATTAGGTAACTTGCTCAAGGTTACTCACTAACAAATAGTGGAGGTAGAATTTGAACCAGTAAAGCCTTCTTAACCACTGTCCTTTATTGGACCCAGATCCATCCTTTAAGGCTTACCCTGTATGTTTGTGTCTCATTTGGCCCTGAGGATTTGAAATTCTGGTCTTAGCATGAAAAAGTTTTAGAGTTGGAGGGTATTTTGATCAGCATTCTCAATACTGTAATCCAAAACAACTGACCACACAACTTAGAGGAAGGAAGATTCATTTGCTCACAGTTCTGGAGATTTCAGAGCTTTAATCCATGTTAGGCCAGTCTGTGGAGCTTAGGGAATGGTAGGGGGAAGCAGAGAGAAGGAGAGGGCAAGGACTTTGCTCTCTCATCCTGGAGGCTGGAGGAAAAAGAACAAGCAAGGAACTCAAAGACACAAGCACAGTACCCCAGAAACCGTCTTCTCCAGCCACACCCCATCTGCCTATGTTACTGCCCAATAAATCCATCATAATAGATTTATCCACTGATGAGATTATAATTCTCTTTGCTTAATTATATCAACTCTAAACATTAATACATGAGTTCTTCAGGGGATGTTCTATATCTAACTATAACAGAGAGAATGAGTGACTGGGAAAAATGTTGGGGTGGAGGGAATAGACTAGGAACAGAAGACTAAAATGTATTCATCAATTTGTTCCACAAACATTTGCTGAATTCCTAATACTCCTAAGATAGTTTAGAGAGCCTAATTGTCTACCATCACTTCTAAGGAGTCTCTACCCTCAGGCCTTGCTTCAGAGAGTGGCCATGGACATTCGGAGTTGCCTACACCTTGATGCCTCTGATTGGCCCATCCTTGTCACCTGACATGTGCAGCCAACTAATCTGGAGGCTGGCCAGGGGCTATAACTTTGACTTGCCTTGAAAATATGAACTTGGACAGAAGGATCCTCTATCCGTGAAAACCGGAGCCAAGATACACGCAAAGAAGTTGTCATTTAGCTCTGCACAAGGGAGAGAAAAACTTAGATTTGGGTGCTGAGGTGGCCATTATGGATTGGATAACATGTCCCAGTTTGCCCTAGAGAATGCCAATTTATCTCAATATAAATATGTTTACAGCCTCATTTCACTCTCATCGGTATCTTAGTTCGAATGAAGAAACATTCAGTTACCCTAACTATGCACCATAATGAGATGTGTAGTGAGAGAATGGAAGGAGGAGAGATATGACTGGGGTCCTGCCTTGGAGAGCATTATAAGTCAGGCTAAGGAGTTTTGATTTTCATGCTGAAGGCAGTGGGAGTTTTATGCATGAGAAGTACAATATCAGATTTTTTGCTTTTTGAAAGGTCACTCTGATAAAGTCTGGAAAGCAGATCAGAGATGGACTGAAGTATGAAGTAGAGGCAAGGAGGTCAACTGGGAGACTGACTGAACAATCCAGACAAGAGTCTGAACATGGCAGCCTGAACTAAACCAGGTATCTTCTGAGATTAGAAAAGTAGATATGTTCAAAGAATATCCAGAAGGACGGTTGAGAAGGATTTTGGAGACTGATTAAATTGGGGAAGGGGTGAGAGAGAGAAAGATATTAAGAAAGACTTTAAGTTTCTCCTTTGGGTAACTGGTAAACAATGATACCTTTCACCAAGAAGGTGTTGCTGGTGACAATAAGATGGTGAATGTAGCTGTGAACATAAGACCATTGTATTAGTCAGGCTCTCCAGAGAAATGGGGGCAGTAGGATAGATTGGTAATAGATAGAGACAGATTTATTAGAGGAATTGTCTCATGCCATTATGAAGGCTGAGAAGTTCTATCATCTGCCATCTGAGAGCAGGAGATCTAGGAAAGGCAGTGGTGTAATAAGTCAGCCTGAGTCCAAAGGCCCAAGAACCAGGTTTCAAGTGTCAATAAGAGGGGAAGATGGGTGCCCCAGCTCAAGAGACAGAGAATTCTTCCTTCCTCCACCTTTCCCCCCCTCTATTCAGGTTGTCAATGGATTAACTGATGCCCTCCCACATTGGTGAGGGTGGATCTTCTTTATTCACTCTACTGATTCAAATGCTAATCTTTTCTGGAAACACCTTTATAGATACACCCAGAAATAACATCTTACCAGCTATCTGGGCATCCCTTATTTCAGTCAAATTGACAGAAAAAAATTAACTGTCACAGCCATCAAACTGGCAACTAAATGATTAGGGCTTGATTAGGGGAAAACTTCTGGGCTGAAGACACTGAAATAATGTCTTACCAGCTATCTGGACATCCCTTATTTCAGTCAAATCGACAGGAAAAAATTAACCATCACAGTCATCAAACTGGCAACTAAATGATTAGGGCTTGATTAGGAGTAAACTTCTGGGCTGAAGACACTGAATGGGGAGTGGTTGCTGGTAAGGTAGCTTCATTCATGGGAACAGATGGATCATAGGGACAAGATGGGTAGGGTGAGGAGGAGGAGGGTGGGCGAGATGACAGGCCAGGACAGCACTCATCTCACAGCAGCCTGTCCTTCCATGTCTTAGCCACCTTTCATTCTGGCTGTATTTCTTCCTGCCATTCCTCACCATAGGTTGTAATCTGTTGGAGGCCTGGCACCCTCTTAATCACTGATCACAGTGCATTCATGCAGTATATTGTTAGTATATATTTGGTACTGAGTGGTGGAAGCATTTAAAAGACCCATGATGTTGGCCACCAGGAGATTGGTGGTGACCATGGGAGAATATTTTTCCATGGAGTGTTAGAACAGATGCCAGACTGCAATGGTACACAGAACAGAGTTTGAAGGAAAAACAAACCAGTAACTCAAACTGCAATCTGGCAGGCTTTTATTTCCACTGATATGTTTTCTCTCTCCTTACTCATATTTTAAAGGATACATTATTTTTTAATTATTCTTGAAAGAAGGGCTCAAGATTTAGTCATTTGGAAGGGGCAAGAGCCAAGGCAGATGACTACAGAGATGAGAAAAACATATATGTAGAGAGAATGTCTGTTGATTGGCTTTAGTTTCCCCTCTTTAAATCCATTGCTCCCAGAGAAATAATAGTACCACACTGTATGGGAAGCATTATACTGTGTTGAATTCCAGTTCTGCAATTAGGAAGAGTACCATTCAGATAGCTCAGAATCATAGGAGGAGCTTTGGAATTTGAAATCAGATCAACCTGGGACCAAAATCTAGCTCCATTATTTACTGACTTAATAGTTTCGTAGACTTTACAGAGTTTCAACATCTCTAAGTCTCAATTTACTCATTAGAAACTGGGGTATAGCCGAGAGTGGTGGCAAACGCTTGTAATCCTAGCATTTGGGAGGCTGAGACAGGAGGATCCGGGTTCATGGCCAGCCTCAACTACCTAGTGAGGCACTCCGCAACTTAGTGAGACCCTGTTTCAAAATAAAGAGTAAAAAATAGGGCTGGGGGTATAACTCGGAGGTAGAATGCCCCTGAGTTCAATCCCCAGTACCAAAAAACCCCCAAAAACCTGGGGTATAGTAGTGACTACCTGGAAACTGAAGCTCCCGAGGTGTTATGTTACACACCAAAGTCACTTAGCTAGCCAGTAATGGAGCTGGGCTTCCAACCCATATCTTACTTGATGCTTTTGTATTTTCTTTTATTTTTGTGATGCTGGGGATTGAAACTAGGAACATTCTTTCTCAGAGCTACACCCCATCCCTATTTTATTTTTTATTTGGAAACCAGGATCTTGATAGATTGCTGGAGCCTTCATTAAGTTGCTAAGGCTGGTTTCAAACCTGCGATTCTCCTGTCTTAGCCTCCTAAGTACTGGGATTAAAGGCATGCACTACCATGCCTGATGCTTTTGTACTTTTTTGGGCCCTCTACTGCCTAGCATATAAATGACTTACAGATGCCTTCAACTCCTTTTTGAAATGAAGCAAGGCAAAGTAACTGGAGAAATGCCTTGATCAAGAGTGTATAAAACCCTCTTTCTTGCCCCATTCCCCTGGAGCCTTAGAAGATGCTCCTGTTATCACTCAGGTTTCTTATCTATAAAAGGGTGGAAATTATGACTCACTTCACAGGCTAATTGTGAGGTCAAAAGAGTCAAGTCAGCAAAGATACCCAACAGTGTTCACATAGTAGGTGAATTAAATGGTAACTAAGGTGATTTTAACTTTGGGATGTGGGGATATCTCTTCTAACAAGCTTTGCTGATAATGACAGTGGTTGTTGTAGTGGTGGAGGGTGGAGATAATTGTAATAAGAGCAGCATTAGCTGACATTTGTAGAACACAAAAGTCTTGTGCCAGGAAACAACTCATTTAAATAATAATCTCATTTAAATTCACAACAATTGCCTTAAACAGATGTCATTAGTTATTCTTATACTACAGATTAAGATAGTATAAGGTATAAAGAAAGAAGATAAGTAACTTGGCCAAAGTTATCTAGCTGGTAAGTAGTAAAACAAGGATCCAATGCTCATGGTAGTAGAAGTTCCTACCTCCAGCGAATTAACCCACTTGGTTAAAATTTATTCCTTCCGCAGGGTCTGGAGAGGAAAAGGAAATAGGAAGTCACCTACAGGATGACTACAGTCACCTACAGCCCAGCTGGCTCCCTGGTTCTAATTCCAGGAGGACTCTGGGCTTTCCAGGATAGTGCCAGCAGCTGGGGCACTATCACAACAGGTCATTGTCACAACAGCATTGTTCAGTTCTAAGGCCCTGCCAGCCTTGCTAAGGCCAGTGGAATGGAAAGTGAGAGATGTGAGCTAAAGGCTGGAGAGACTCTCCCAGATCAAAGGGAAGAGAAGCAGAGCAAGGAAACCTGTTGAGAAGGGTGGCTGCAGGGAGGCAGCCAGCTTTCTCCTCCATATGCTCAGATGGGAAGGGCTGCCGTGGAAGCCACCATCCAGGCAGCATCACTGGGATGTGGACTGTGACTCAAGCCTCACAGGCACAGTTATGAGCTTCCAGTTATGGGATCAGTTATCTCTGATCCCATTCTCTGCTTGTCCTTGTCCTCTAACCCAGGTATGGGACTGACGTGTGTGTGTGTGTGTGTGTGTGTGTGTGTGTGTGTGTGTGTATGCATGTAAACATGTGCATGCATGTGTGTGTGTGTGTGTGTGTGTGTGGTATGCATTCCTGTACTGCAGAAGAGATGAAGGACCTGCCATCCATACTCATCAGGAACTGGGCCCCAGGACTGTCCTCTCACTCCCCCCCCCCCCCCCCCCCCCCCCCCCCCCCCCCCCCCCCCCCCCCCCCCCCCCCGCCCAAGGCTGCTCTGAAGTCCTCTCCACCCAGATTGTTGGCAAAGCTGCTGAGCTTCTGATTCAGTGACATTTCACAAGATCACTGTGTTCTTTCTTCAGAGTCATTTGAGATAGAACTGGGAACAGGAAGCCCACTGTCTCAGAGGATTGCTTCGAGAACTGTGCACCCCCAGCAGCTGAAGGCTGCAGGGTCTCAGAGTAGTGGGGGAGGAGGGAAGGAGCCAGCACCCCTTGTGTTACAGGCCTGGCATCTCATATTTTCACAAAATGTCTTTTCTTTAATTCCTTCAGTAAGAAAGGGACCCAAACCATCCCACTTACAGGTAAAGAAAACTGAGGCTAAGAGACACAGAGTGACTTGCCTAAGGCTACTCAGCAAGTAAGTAGTCTGAAAAATCTTTAACACACTGGTCTTCTCTAATTTTCCATGATGGCTATATGTGATGCAACCAAGCTTGCCACAAGCCAGAATTCCTGGGACACATCACCGGATTATAAGCAATGCCAAATGGTGTGAGCTTAGAGAGGATTACCCGTGAGCAGTGGATCATTGTTGTGCTTTATCTCCTAAGACTCTAAATCCAGGTCTTGTGAGATATCCTCATGGGAAGACAGACAAATACCAACCAGGCTGAACTGGGCACTTACATACATATGCACACCACACGCACACACACACACACACACACACACACACACACACCTACCTACCTACCAAAAAATCTTGGAGTTGACAGAGAATTTGTAATCTGAATTCTTGATTCATGGATTAAAGTTGCAATACCCAAAGTAAATAGCTTTCTAGTCTGTGCTTGGAAATTTATAAATCCTAAAGACTTTTACGTAGGAAATAGTAAAGTGGGGGCCAGATACAGTGGCACACGCCTGTAGTCCCAGTACTTGGGAGGCTGAGACAGGAGGATCACAGATTCAAGGCCAGCTTCAGCAACTTAGCAAGATCCTGTTTCAAAATTAAAAAAAAAAAAAAAAAAAAGGGTTGAGGGAATAGCTCAGAGGTAGAGTGCCACTGGGTTCAATTCCCAGTACAAAAAAGAGAGGAAGGAAGGAAGGAAGGAAGGAAGGAAGGAAGGAAGGAAGGAAGGAAGGAAATAAATAAATAGTAAAATGAGGTATAACTCCAACAATGTACAGGCTTACACCATAAGCATCCAGAATTCCATGGCCGTTTTGGTCATGATATAGGTGGTGTGGTGTTGGCGATCATGGAAATAGTGGCAGTGGTGAGTGTCAAGATGAAGATGGGGTGGTAATGGAGATGATAATGACAATAGTAGTGGGGTAGGTGGTGGCAGCTATGGCAACAGTGGAGGTGGTGCTAATGGTGGTAACGGAAGTAGAGGGGTGGTGATGGTGGCAGTCAGGGTGGTGGTAGAAGCAAGTTTGGCAGAGTAGGATGTGGTCGGGATGGTGGTGAAGGTGGTTGAAGATGAAGCTTTTGGTGGAGAGAGTAATGCTAGGGTTTGGGCAGTGGTGGTGATTGCGGTCAGAGATGGAAGGGAAGGCAGCGCTAGAAGTAGAGGTGGTAGTGGCCTTGAAGGGAATGTTTTACTCTTTATGCAAATTGGACTCCCCAAAGCCCAAGGAGCCAGTACACACCAGGAAAGCCTTGGGCTCTGTATTGGCTGGAGGAAGTTCTTAGGACATCAAACATTTGCCCAAATTGCCCTGGATTAGCCCATCTCTGTGAAGAGAATGAGTAACTCCATAGCTCTCTTCTGACCTGTCCAGGTCAGTCTCTTGCCTAATACAGCTAGAGTTTGCCATTTCCAAGTGTCCAAACCACAGAGCCCTGAGGCCTGGCAGGGTTTTCCAAGCTTCTGTGAAAATGATCACGATGGGAACAGGTTCAGGTCCACACATTTTGACACATTTCCTCTGAGAGACACATTGGCACTTACATACCTCACATGCTCTGAAAAAGCTATACCCACTCTCACACAAGCTCACGCACACATTCCTGCACACGAGCCCACACTCACACTCACACTGAGTTTCAGCAGAAGCTCATAGAGGGAGGATGGAGCATGGCTCCAAGTGCCACATGTCCACCTCCACCATCCTGATCCAGGGTGCTTGCGTAGAGCTGGCAGCATTGCCACTGACTCAGCCACTGAGACACCATCAGGGGAGACAGTCAATATGTTACTTGCCTCTGAAGTGAGAGCACACCAGATGAAGAGACACACAGTGTGGCCTTGATGCGGCCGTGGCTGGCCCCAGTTGACTCTGGGCTTGCCTTCTATTTGGTTCTAGCGCCCTCTCACCTGTCAGCAGTGATGTTTGGGATACTTGAAGAAAACTCTCATTCAGTGTTATCTGTATTAGCTGGTATGACTCATTGGTTCCCTTGGCAAATGGCTGTGGGCAGGGCTGACAGTGTAGCCTTGACCGATAGTGACTCCTGCTGGTTATTATGCTCCACAGTGTTCCTTAAGCACACATGGTTCATACTCCATGCACCTCTCCAAGTGTTCCCAGCAATATCACCCCAGTGCTAGACTCACTACAGCGTCTGACTTTGATAGGGTCCCTCATCCTGCCATGAGGGGAGTAAAAATCTCTAGGACAAGAAGGTCAAAGAGCATGCAGATGTCATTCCTTCTTTGGTGTCTGGCTTTGGGAGGTGCTTAGAAAATGTGTCCTCCATAGAGAGAACGAGGGCTGGGTGATACAAATGTGGGAGCTCTTCCGTCTTTTCAAGTCCACATCAACTTACAGTACAGGGAAGAGGTCAGCCCAAGGTGTGGACAGCCTCCCAGGACAGAGAGCCCAGCTCAGCATTATCAGACCACACTTGAAGTTTCCGAAGGCCATAGCCCATGAGAGCGGCCACCGGAAAAAATGCACACCTGCATAAGTGTGCACAGATAATGGCACATGTTGGCACCTGGCAGTTCTCTAGACACGCAATTCAAATCCCTTCTTTGATATGCTGGTTGCCTCCATGAGAATGGGATCTTTCTGTGGCATCCATAGCCTCTTGAAATTCTGAACAGAGATTAGACATTAGCCGTATACAACACCAAGTTATCCATGGGAATAAGGCTTAGCTAGGTGCTGTGTGTACCTGCCAAAAATATCCCTGCCACCCTGACTGGGTCACAGCCTATAGATGAGGAGAGGCACCCAAATTCCACCAAGCACAGAAGTGAAGGCCAGTTTGAAGGAAATCACCATTTTATTTGCTAAAATTATACTCAGATTCTGTAGCAGATTCTGTTGATTGGCCATAGAACTTCCCAACTGAATCCTAATTTTATTCAGGCATCCACCCATTACCAGCTTGGGGCATTCCACTTGCATCTGTGGCTGGTCTAGGTGTGGAAATGTGGAGGGTGTTTCATTTAAGCTAAGGAATTATGGTCCATGCTTGAGGAAGCATCCAGCTTCCTCATATGTATGAAACCCAAGTATCCCTAATTGCTATTGGCAGCCATATTTAAACCAAAAGGAGAAGCAGCTTAGAAGTGTACACAGGATTGCATCATGCCTGCTCTCCTGGGCCTCCACTTACATCAGATGATACAGATACCCATTGTTCAAGTCAGTTTGGTTCAACGTGTTCCATTCCATATAGCCAGAAGGATCCTAAGTGAGGTGTTCTGTAAGACTAACCAAGGAGGAAGACTCTCCATGTGGAGTAAGGCAGAAAGCAACATGGCCCCACTCTTGTTTCCAGAGATTCACCTTTCATAATGACCTAAGAAAGCACTATTTTTTTAATGCCCTGATCACAGGCCTTTTCTTAAAAGCAGCCCTGGAGAACAGAGGGCAGCCTGAGGTATGCAAATAACCCTCTGCTCAGTGCTCAGGGATGGCAATGAGGAAATACACAGCTTGTTTTTCAGATTCTGGTTCTGGTTTTCATTGAGTCTTTTTTTTGTGTGTGTGTGTGGTACTGGGGATTGAACTCAGGGGCATTCTACCTTCGAGCTATACCCCCAGCCCTATTTTTTACTCTTTATTTTGAAACAGGATCTCACTAAGTTGTAGAGGGCCTCACTAGGTAGCTGAGGCTGGCCACGAACCCGGATCCTCTGGTCTCAGCCTCCCAAATGCTGGGATTACAAGCATGCGCCGCCATGCCCAGCTTCATTCAGTGTTTATGTAGTCGGCACCACCTAGCATCTGAGAAACATGCCTTAGAAATCTGAGAATCATGCCTTAGAAATCCATGTGGGTTTTGTTGTTGGGTTTTTTTATTTGTTTGTTTTTTGTTACTGAGGATTGAACTTAGGGGCATTCTACCTCCAAGCTCTATCCCCCAGGCCTTTTTATTTATTTATTTTGAAACAGGGTCTCATTAAGTTGCCAAAGCTGGTCTTCAATCTGCAATCCTTCTGTCTCAGCTTCCTAAGTACTGGGATGAAATCTATATTCTTTGACATGTTGTCTAGGAGCCAAAGAGAGAGGAAACCCTCTCTTCCACTTTCTCAGTTTCCTGTTTCAGGTCCTGCTTATTATGATGGTTAACTTAGGAAAGGCCACATTCCCAAATGTAAAATGAGGCCCGACATTAGGCTACAGTAGCTGCAATGAGTATTTGTTGAATAACGAATGAGAAGGAAACTTGGTGCAATGATACCCGCACTGATTCAAGAGCCCAAAATAGGCCACAAGAGGGACAAGAGGATTATTTCTTTACAAGACAGGCAGTGGGCCATGCCATTCCACCTAGTATGGACTCCTAAATCAGTTGGGCCCCTGCTTCTGTAGCCCATACTAAGCATGAGACATAGGAGGCATCATAGCACACTCCTCCCTACCCATGTGGGCTGTGGAGTTAGGTGGGAGTGGAAGACTGGGCCTACTACCTGAACATGACCCCATTTTTCTCATTTGCTAGTTGTGTGAACTTAAGCAAATTTCTTAGTTTTTTTTTTTTTCTTGTATGAACCCGCTACATATGTTATCATGATGACTAAAAAAAATAAAGCACGCATATGCAGCTATACATTAATGGTTTCTCAATACATGATAACTAGTTTCTTTTTTTTATTGTAATAATTCGTGCTTTGTATTTATACATTTTTGTTAGGTACAAATTGATAAAGACAAATGTGCACACATTTCTCATCTGACCCTATCCCCAATTCCCACCCCGCTCCCTCGCCCTCCCTCCCTCTCAAGTTCAGTTCAGTGAGTGATCTTGATATAATTGTGTAAGTACATCATGTGCCTTATATGCTCTCCCCCTCCCACCCCCCGTCCATTCCCTTCGGTTAAGTCTACTTCTTTGTTTATCGAGGGTCTCTACTTTTTCATCTGGGGACCCTCTTATGTCCCATCTACTCCCTAACATCCGCATATTAGGGAGAACATATATTTCTTTACTCTTTGTGACTGGCTAATCTCACTTAACATAATGTTTTACAGTTGCATCCATTTCCCTGCAAAGAACATGGTTTTGTTCTTCTTTATGGCTGAGTAAAATTCCATTGTGTATATATCCCATAGTTTTGTAATCCATTCATCTGTGGATGGACATCTTGGCTGCTTCCATAGTTTGGCTATTGTGAATTGAGCCGCTATAAACATAGATACACATGCATTGGTCTGATAGTTTGGTTTCCATTCTTTTGGGTATATACCCAGTAGTGGAAT
>PVLC010014021.1:6639-40272 GCA_004027655.1 Graphiurus murinus | reverse complement strand
TGCTAGAGAGAGGGGTTATTGGAAGTCTGTAGGAAAAGCACTATTTGGAAAGACGACCTCAGCACTGTGTTTGTTATCGTGTGTGTAAAACCTTTGATCCCAGAAAAGAGAGAGAGATAATAAAAGAGGTTCGAACCAGCAGCTTTTAGCCGGCGTCTTTTATTGGGGCCTCATGGCTGAAGGTTCAGCCTGGGGCGCCTGATAGGCATCAGTAGAGTACTCAAGAGGGTTTTGCCTTAACCGTGGAGAAAATTAGCCTTAGACTAAATGCTACCCGAATCCTGCCTAACAAAGCTTGAAGGTAACATCTGAAAGGATCAACCTATTTCTAGTAACCTAACTGCATTCAAGAAGAAAGCTCAAGGATATTTATAGAGGTAAAAAAAATATCTAGCATACAATTCACAATGTCTGGCACTCAATCAGAAATAACCAAGCATGCAAAAAAGCAGGAAAATACAACCTATAATGAGGAGAAAAATAAGTCAATTGAAACCAGCATAGAAATGAGACAGATGATATAATTTGTAGATGGGGGCATTAAAACAGTTTTCATAACTATATTCCATATGGTCAAGAAGCTTGAAGAAACAATGAGCATATTAAGTAGGAACACAGAAGTCATAAACTAGTGAACTTGAATGCACACCAAAATAGAAAGAATAGAGCATCAGTGAGCTCTGGGACAATTTAAAGAAATCTGTTATGTAACTGGAGTTCTGTAAGAGAGAAGAAAAGGAGATCTAAAAACTCTTGCCGGGCGTGGTGGCGCACGCTTGTAATCCCAGCATTCGGGAGGCTGAGACCGGTGGATCCGGGTTCGCGGCCAGCCTCAGCTACCTAGTGAGGTCCTCCGCAACTTAGTGAGACCCGGTTTCAAAATAAAAAGAATAAAAAATAGGGCTGGGGGTATACCTCGGAGGTAGAATGCCCCTGAGTTCAATCCCCAGTACCGCAAAAAAAAAAAAACAAAAAACAAAACAAAAAAAACTCTGAAGAAATAATGACCAAAATGTTCCCAAATTTGATGAAATCAATGAATTCACAGATCTGAGAAGCTTGGTGAACCCCAAGCAGAGGAAACATGAAAAAACAGACATGACGGCAGTTTGTAATCTAATTATGAATTTAGGAACAATATTAAAGATGATAGCAGCTCAATGAAAGTGAGAAAATGAGGAGTCAATGCTTTTAAAGTACTGGAGGAAAATCAACCAAGAATGTTATAATCAGTGGATGTGTCTTTCAAATACATAAGAGATGAAAGGATTAATCGCCAGCAAGAATGCCCTACAAGTAAGGTTAGAAATAAGAAAAATACTACTACATAAAAATTTGAGTTAAAAAAAAAAAAAGAAGTGCACCTATATGCATTTCCATAACTATGCTAACTATACTGATAAATATAAAATACTTTAATTTAAATACCTTTAAAGTATAATTGAATATTTAAAGTAAAAATAATAATGTATTGTGGGATTTATAACATACATGGAATTAAAATGTATGACAATGATAACACAAAGCCTGGGTGGGGAGAAATAGCAATATACTTTTGTAAGGCTCTTACACTTTAAAAATATAATATCACTTGATGGTAACATGTGATTAAGTTAAAGATACATATTATAAGCTTAAGAGCAATGACTAAAAAATTCATCAAAGAGTTATGGCAACTAAAAAAGAAAGTTGAATGTGGTGATGCATACCCATAATTCCAGCTACTCTGGAAGCTGGGGCAGGAGGATGGGGAATTATGGCCAGCCTGGGCAACAACAAGACCCTTGTTTTAAAAAAAAAGAATAAAATGATATGAAAAAACATCTAAAGAAGGCAGAAAAGAAAAAGGAAGAAAGAACAAATGGAAAACAAGATGGTAGATTTAAACCCAACCATGTCTATGAACATGTGAAATGCAAAACACACAAATTAAAAAGCAGAAACTTAGCCGGGCATGGTGGTATATGCTTGTAATCCTAGTACTTGGGAGACTGAGACAGGAGGATAACAGGTTCAAGGACAGCCTGAGCAAATAGTAAGATGCTCATCAACCCAGCAAGACTGTTTCCAAATAAAAATAAAATAGTGATGGGGGTATAGTTTGGAGGTAAATTCCCCGGGGTTCAATCCCCAATGCCACAAAACAAAACAGAAACTGTTAAGACTGGAAGAAAGATTTAACTAAATTCTGCAGGAAAGAATCCTTTTTTTTTTTTTTTTTTAGTACTGAGCATTGAATCCAAGGGGCATTCTACCTCTGAGCTATACCCCCAGCCCTATTTTTTATTCTTTATTTTGAAACAGGATCTCACTAACTTGAGGAGGGCCTCACTAGATAGCTGAGGCTGGCCGCGAACCCGGATCCTCTGGTCTCAGCCTCCCAAATGCTGGGATTACAAGCATGCGCCACCATGCCCGGCTTCCAGCCCTATTTTAATACTTATTTTGAAACAGGGTCTCACTGAGTTATGCTGAGGACCTCGATAAGTTGCTGAGGCTGGCTGCAAACCTGAGATCCTCCTTTCTCAGACTGCTCTTAAGTACTGGGATTACAATTGTACGCCACCACATCCAGCAATAAATCCACTTTTATGAAAAAAAAAAAAAGGTAAAAAGATGAAAAAAGAAATGCTATAGTAATTTTAACAAAAAGAAAGCTAGAATGGTTATATTACTATCAGATAAAAGAGACACCAGAGAAAAAGATACAAAGAATACTGCTGGGGACATAAAAGGTCAGTTAATAATGACAAATGGATCCAATCATCAAGATAATGTAATGATACTAAAGGTTAATGTGCCTAATAACTTTAAAATACATGAAGGAAAAACTGATAGAACCGTGAGGAGAAATAGAAAAATCCACAGTTATAACCCGACTCTAATATCCCTGTCTTATAACTGACAGAACAAGCAGAATGAAAATTTAACAACACTATCAACCAAAATCATTTCTTTGACATTTATACAACAGTCCATGAACAATAATAGTATATTGTTTTTAAGTGAACATGGAACATTTGACCAAATAGATCATATATGGGTCATAAAACAACTCTAATAAATTTAAAAGACTCAAACCATACAAAATATTCTCTGACCACAATGGTATAATAAATCAATAACAGAAAGACATCTGAAAAATTCCCCAAATACTTGAAAATACAAGTTTCTACACCATAAGTCAAAGGAAAAAAAAATAGAAAGGGAAATTGGTAAGTAGTTTGAACTGAATGAAGATGAAAAGCAACATGAGGAACACTGTGAGATGCCACTAAGGTAGTGTAGAGAGAGAGCACTGAGCCAAATGCCGCCTCAGAGAAGAAAAGACTCTCAATGACCTCAGCTCTAAAAACAAGGAAAATTTAACCTCAGAAAAAAAGAAATGCTAAAACTCAGAGTGAAAATCAATGCAATAAAAAGGAAAAAAATGGAGAAAGACAATAAAACACAAGCTGGTCCTTTGAGGTCAATAATACTGCTAAATCTCCAGGGGTCGGAGAAGAGTAGACATAAATTATCAGTATCGGGAATGAAAAGTGACACCATTACAAGTTCTACAGATATTAAATGACAACAAAGGGATATTATAAAGAAACATGCCAATAAATTTGACAACTTATATGAAATAAACATCTTCCTTGCAGGATATAAACTGCCACAGCTCACTCAAGAAGAAACACATAACTTAAATTGTCTTATGACTATCAAAGCAATTGAATTTTCATTAAAAAAAAAAAAAAAAGCTGGGACTCTCATCAACCTAGCAAGACCTTGTTTCAAAATAATAATAAAATAGGGCTGGGTATATAGCTCTGAGGTAGAATGCCCCAGGTTCAATTCACAGTAAAACACCCACACACACACACACACACACAAAAATCAAAAAACTTTCCTCCAGAGAAAGGTCCAGGAGGCTTCAGAGTAAATCTACCAAATATTTAAGTAGGAGGTAATACTAATGCTACATAAACTTTTCCAGAAAATTCATTTTGAGGTTTACTTTGCCTTGATACCCAAACCAGACAGACATTGCAATGAACTAAAAATAAAACAGCAGTATTCTTCACTCTATCAAAATTGCAGAAGCCATCTTTGTAGAAATTGTCAAGCTGATTCTAAAATTCATATGGAAACAAAAAAGGGATCAACATGGTCAAAACAATTTTGCAAATGAAGAACAAAGTTGGAAGATTCATACTACCTGAATTTGAGACTGAGTATAGTGTTACAAAAACCAGGACAGTGTAGAAAATATTGACATAAAAATAATAAGCAGGGAGAGGTGGCACACGCTTGTAATCCTAATACATGGGAGGCTGAGACAGGAGGATTGCAGGTTCGAGGACAGCCTTAGCAAATAGTGAGACTCTCATTAACCTAGTGAGATCCTGTTTCAAAGTAAAAAATAAAATAGGGCTGGGAGCATAGCTTGGATGTAGAATGCCTCTGGGTTCAATTCTCAGTGTGACAGACAGACAGACAGACAGACACAGACACACAGACACACACACACACATCAATAAAACAGGATAGAGAATCTAGAAATAGACCCACACATGTATCCAATTGAGTTTTGACAAAGTACAAAGGTACATATCAGTGAAGATAATTTTCTGGTGAACAGTGCTCAGTTAGATATCTATATGTAAAAAAACCCAAAAAACCCCCCACAAAACTTCAATTCATACCTCCTACCATATGTAGACGTTAACTCAAATTGGATCTATGATATAAATATAAGTCTAAAACTTTGAAACCAAAAAAAAGTGGAGAAAAGTCTTTGTGATCTTGGATTAGGCAAAGATTTCTTAGATATGATACCAAAAGTACAATACATAGAAAACTGAAATAAAAGAATGGGCATCATAAAATTAAGAACTGGTCTTAGAAAAAACATTAGTAAGAGAATATAAAGACTAGTCCCAGACTTGGAGAAAATATTGCAATACACACACACACACACACACACACACACACACACTTTGTTAGTACTAGGGATGGAACCCAGGGGCATTCTACCTCTTAGTTATACCCCCAGCCCTATTTTATTCTTTTATTTTAGAACAGGGTATCAATAAGTTGTGGAGGGCCTAAGTTGTTAAGGTTGGCTGTGAACTTGCGATTCTTCTATCTTGGCCTCCCAACTACTGAGATTACAAGTGTGCGCCACCATGCCTGGCTGCAGATCATATATTTGATGAAGAACTTTCAAAATTCAATAATATGATACCAAACAACCCAATTAAAATGAGCAAAATGTTTGAACAAATACTTCACCAAAAAAGATACATCACTGGCAAATAAGTACATGAAAAGATGCTCATTATTATTATTATTCACTAGGGTCATACAAATTAAAGCCATGAGATAAAACTTGAAAGCTGTCTGAGAGCAAAGGAAGATAAGCATAAACATAGGACAGGTAAATGGACAGAAGTTATTTTGCTGCACAAAAACACAATGATATTCCTTATAATATATGGAAGAATTTGACTAATATTGAAAGTATAATCTGTGCTTGAAAAAAAAAAAAACAGAATAGATTTTTACAATTTCATAGACTTTTAAAACCTTTTTTTTTTTTTTTTTTTTTTTTTTGCGGTACTGGGGATTGAACTCAGGGGCATTCTACCTCCGAGCTGCACCCCCAGCCCTATTTTTTATTCTTTATTTTGAAACCGGGTCTCACTAAGTTGCGGAGTGCCTCACTAGGTAGCTGAGGCTGGCTGCGAACCCAGATCCTCTGGTTTCAGCCTCCCAAATGCTGGGGTTCAGCCTCCCGAATGCTGGAATTATAAGTGTGCGCCACCACACCCGGCTCATTTTCTTTAAAAACTCACCTGCCTGGGTCTGGGCCAAGCCAATGTGAGAACTTCTAAAGGTAGGGAAGAGGTGTGCTTTCCTTCTCAACACCAACTAGAGTTAGAGACCTTGACTGTGCAGAGGACTTTGGTTAGATTTCTTAGGAGGAAACAGGAGCAGTTGGGAAATAATAAAGTTTCAGAAAATGGATGGTCACCTCCGGGTTTTATGATTTGTTAGGATTGGTTGTTTGGTACTCAGCAAATAATGTCAAAATTAAAAATTATGATTTCAAGCTGAGTGTGTTGGTGGACACCTATAATCCCAGTGATTTGGGAGGCTGAAGCAAGAGGATGGCAGGTTTGAGGCCAGCTTGGGCAGCTTAGAGAGACCCTGTCTCAAAACAAAAAATACAAAGGGCTGGAGATGTAGCTCAGTGATAGAGCTACAAAAATAAATAAATAAGCCAGTTATGATTTTAAAAAACTATTGAGAAAGCACAGCTAGCACAGGGGAGAGAGTCTCATTGGATGAAGTGTGTAGGACCAGGTGCAAATCCCCAAAGTTCACTATCAGTGGCATCACACAGGACATGCTTAATTCCTCCACCAATGAGTTGTGAGAATATGTATGAAAGTCTGTCTTCCAAGGAAATTCGTAGGAGATTCAATGCTCAGGGATTTTATTGGTGCTGGATGTGTAGGCACTCTTTGCCTAGCATGAACCAAAAGTCCAGAATCTCAGAAGGAAGGCTGGTGTTTAACATAAACAGTGTTGTCTGCAGAACAGTTCGCACTGAGTCATTCTTATCAGTTGGAGAATGGTGGGAACACCCCCAAAATCCAAGTTTCCAGGTGTCAGCCAAGGGCCAACTTTATAGGTGTGCTTGTCTACGGTAGTAATCCTCAGGGGATATATTGAAAATGTTTTTTTTTTTTTTTAAATTCAAAATTCTCACTTTCATGATTTAAAAAAAGTGAATAGTATGAAATAGAGCAAAGTTATATACACTAAGATGTTATCACAATATTATTTGTTAGCTAAAAATGTCAACAAAGAGGCTGAGATAGGAGGATCGCAGGTTGGTGGCCAGCCTCAGCTACTTAGTGAAGCCCTCCTCAACTTAGTGAGACCCTGTTTCAAAATAAAGAATATAAAATAGAGCTAGGGGTGTAGCTTGAAGGTAGAATGCCTCTGGGTTCAATCCCCAGTACTACAAAAAAAAAAAAGTCAACAAAGCATCTGAAATTATGGGATGATTCAGTAAATTATAATACAGTAGTGTGAAGAAATATTAAATAGCCATTAAAATTATATTTTTGAAAACTTTTAATGAAAAAGGATAAATCAAGATACTAAATGTAATTTATATACAACAATAACTCAAAAATGGGAGAAATACCAAATGAAATCTAGAAAGAAGATGGGCCTGGTGGCATATGCTTGTAATCCCAGTACTTGGGAGGCTGAGACAAGGAGGATCCCAGGTTCAAAGCCAGCCCCATCAACTTAGCGAGGCTCTCAGAACCCTAGTGAGACCCTGTTTCCAAATATGAAATAAAATCAGGCTGAGTTTGTAGCTTGGAGGTAGAATGCCTTTGGGTTCAATCCCCAGGAAAAGAAAGGAAGAAAGTGTACTAGCCAGGCATGCTATTCCATGCCTATAATCCCAGTATTTGGGAGGCTGATAGGAGGATCACAGGTTCAAGATCAGCCTTAGCAGCTTAATGAGATTCTCAGCAACCTAGTGAGACCCTGTTCTAAAACAAATAGTAAAAAAGGGGCTGAGGGTGTAGGTTGAAGGTAGAATGCTTCTGGGTTCCACCCCCAGTGTCACAAAGAAGAAGGAGGAGGAGGAAGAGTCGTGGAGAAGGAGGAAGAAGGGGAGGAGACTTTTAGAATCATGATTTATTTTGAAGGGATGGTTTATATATATATATATATATATATATATATATATATATATATATATTTTTTTTTTTTTTTTGAACTCAGGGGCGTTCTACCTCTGAGCTATACCCCCAGCCCTGTTTTTTTATTCTTTATTTTGAAACCGGGTCTCACCAAGTTGCAGAGTGCCTCACTAGGTAGCTGAGACTGGCCTCGAACCCGGATCCTCCGGTCTCAGCCTCCCGAATGCTGGGATTACAAGTGTGCGCCACCACGCCCAGCTATTTTGAAGGGATGGTTATATAAAATAATTTTTTTTTTTTACCTCTTATCCTTTTTCTCTGCCTTTAATTTTATTTAATGAACATGTAGTTGCTTTCCTAATCACCAAATAAGTTATAATAATAATACAATTTTTAAAACTTTATTTTTATTTTGGTACTAAAGATTGAAACCAGGGATGCTTTATACTGTGCTATATCACCGGCTCTTTTAATTATTTGAGACAGGGCCTTGCTATGTTGACTATACCGGTCTGTAACTTGTGGTCTTGCTTCAGTGTCCTGAGTAGCTGGGATTATAGGTGTGCACCACTGCACCCGGCTCAGAAAAGATTTTATTTTTTAGTTTTTTTTTTTTGCGACACTAGGGATTGAACTCAGGGGCATTCTACCTCCGAGCTATACCCCCAGCCCTATTTTTTATTCTTTATTTTGAAACCGGGTCTCACTAAGTTGTGGAGTGCCTCACTAAGTAGCTGAGGCTGGCCTCGAACCCGGATCCTCCGATCTCAGCCTCCCAAATGCTGGGATTACAAGCGTGCGCCACCACGCCCAGCCAGAAAAGATTTTAGATATTAAGGAATGTGATCCAAAGTCAGTTTTGTTAAAATGGAAAATATTTAGTAAGTACAGTGGGTAACAGAGCTTAACTGGGGAACTCAGGATGGCAAATAACCATTTAAAGTGCATTTTTTTCTATTTAATATACTTCTTCCTTCAACTAGTTGCTGCAGAAAAAACACGTAGAGGGCAGGGAGACATCTTTTCATAAACACTAAACAAAGTACAATGGTTATTATTATTATTGGTACTGGGGATTAAACCCAGGGGCATTCTACCTCCGAGCTACACCCCCAGTCCTATTTTTTATTCTTTATTTTGAAACAGGGTCTCACTAAGTTGCAGAGGGCCTCACTAAGTAGCCAAGGCTGGCTGTGAACCCGGACCCTCCAGTATCAGCCTCCCAAGTACTGGGATTACAAGCGTGTACCACCACGCCTGGCTCAATGGCTGATTTTTATTATAGACAAGAAATGATTCACAAACTAGTAAATGCAAACAAATAAATATATTTTTCAATGGGTAGAACAAAGGATGAGTTTAAATCATATGTTTTCATGATCACAATTTATCTACAATCTGTTAAGTACTAGCAACTTAAGATATAAACTTTCATTGCTTTAAGGAGAATTAGGTAATTACAAACTTTTTTGAGAAAAGGTGATTTCTAACGTATCCAGTTCCAATTCTCCTCTGCTTGCTTTAATGCATCCACCCTAGTCATACAGACACCACTGCACAGAAAGCTAGGTTCCTACTACCTGGTTCGACATCCTTGCTTAAGCTACGATATGGAAAACAGACTCCTATTGTATCCTCTTATCCCTAGAGAGAAGAAATGATTTGCAGCTTATTTTAAATCACAAAGCAATTCTTTTGTGTACTGAATTGGCCCAAGACTACAGAGGTTGAGCAAGAGACCCACAGAAGTGGCCTCAGTTCCCCCATGATCTCCACTGGAGGCTGCTTCCCAGTCTTGCCAGAACATGAAGACCTTGAAGGCACTCCATGTGGGGGCAGTGCTTGCTCGCTTTGCCTCTGCAGTGATTCCTGGGCCAAGTTAGAGAAACCAAATTCTCAAAAGTCATTGCAATGGCAAGCACACTCAAGAAAAAAAAAAGCCAGAATTTTTTGGTTAGGAAGGGAAATGTGGTTAATTGGACGTGGTGTGCAAATGGAGGCAGCAAGAAGCACTCCCACTGCTGTGGTTCAACTCTGCAGTTTTGTTTCCATTATGAAAAAAGAACTATGCTTTAAATGGTTTGACTCTATTCTGAATCTTAACTGCTCAAAGAAAGACTCATGTGTTAAGGGCTGTGGTTGGGGAGGTGATGGGGAAAAAGGCCAGATGAATAAAGCATTGCTACAGATTCCTTTGAAAGCTTTATTAGCTAATAAGAAAGCCAGCCAATGGTGCTCACTCAGTAGCGGTACACATGATCAATAGTCTTTCAAAGTTTTCATTGCACTCTCTTTTCTCTTTCCCAGGAAGAAGCAGATTATATTAGAGGAAGCATGGGGCTTAATATAAAAACTCAGATTCAGATCTGATACTCAAACACGCACTAACGATTTTCAGATGCTACATTACCATTTCTAGCCTAGATGATTATGATCAAAAAAGGTACAGGTCAACTGTAAAATGCTATCTCATCATTTATCATTGTTGTTATTAGGTCTGCCTGTCAGAAAGTACTTAACAAACGTTCACTGAGTTATTAATGAATTGGGTTAATTATACTGGACAGTGGTAAGAGTAGATAAATTAAGAACATAAACCAACACTAACACTTCCACTTAAAAATTAGTATTTAACTGTAAAATACTAGTATTTTATATGGAACTAAGTTGAACACCTAAAATATCCCAGAGGAAAAAACTGCCTCAATTGCACAAACAGGTTATTATAATCAACATCTGGTGAGACCTCAAGGACGGCGAGATGGAGGCTACCAGATCAGATTTCATTAAGGTAGAGAAGGAGGAGAATAAGAGGTTAAGAGCCTAGGGTCTTGAGTTCAAATTTCAGCTAACAAATATTTTCCAAACCTCAGTTTTCATATCTGCAGAATGAGAACGGCAGTAATACCTACTGCTTATGATTTCTGTAAAGATTAAAGGAAGAAACACAGGCAAGTCATTTACTACAATGTACTTGCTTAGCTATCATCGTCTTCATCATATTATATACAAGGTAACTATTAGATCAGAAAACATTTGGCAATTTGATATAAATTCTCAGTCATAGCAGAGAACCTGCTTGTCTTTGAGAAACCCTGCAAAAAGTGTCTACTGTGGTCATACAGCTTGTGAGGTCCCAGCATACCAACAGACAGCTTAGGTGAGGTAGGATGTGCCTCATGGGCACTGTGGTCTCCTGAACCAAATGTTAGTAGATGTCCAAGGTGCAATCCTTCATATTTCACTACCTACTCTTGGAACCATCCAGAGTACCTGGGTTATATTTTAAATTGATTGTGTGTGTGTGTGTGTGTGTGGGGTGTAATGGGGATTGAACCCAGGGGCATTCTACCTCTGAGATATACCCCAGTCCTGTTTTTTATTCTTTATTTTGAAACAGAGTCTCACTAAGTTGTGGAGGACCTCACTAAGCAGCTGAGGCTGGCCAGGAATTGGTGATCCTCCTGTCTCAGTCTCCTAAGTACTGGGATTACAAGTGAGTGCCACCATGCCTGGCTGATTTTTTTTTTTAATCCAAGTTGTTTATGCCCTACTCTCACTTCTATTAAAATTTGTCTTTCTTTTTTCAAATGAAAACATTAATGTTTAGGATATGAATACACACATATTTTTCTAATTTGCAGTGAGTGAGATCTTGCTAATACAGAAGCTAAAGAAGTTAGAAAATGAAATGCTGGAAGAAGAGTCCCTTATAATAGTCTATACTATGGCAAATGATGGTGGTGGTCAATGAAGCAATCACTTCACATCTAATCTCCTACTGAAATGAAATAACTGCATTTTAAGGAAATAAAATCTAACCTTTCTTGAGATGTCCTGCTAAATGAGTCAAAAAACCTTAATTTTAGACATAGAAAATTAATCAAAATTATCCAACTGTGCAACCATGCTACTTCTTATCACAGAATCTAATAATGCGATAAATTCTGGATCTTGGGCATAAAAGACATTCCACCCCCACCTCTCAGTCAGCCATGTTCTTGGCATGAGCTGCTCCTCAGTCTGCCCACATCGTGACAGTGCCACCTGCTGGCCAGAGTGGCGGGGCATCCACTGGACTGCTGCACATCAAATGGACTGTGAATTCAGCAGAGAAGAAGTGGTTTTAACTGGCTAAATATGTTACATACTCTGCATAAGGCTTGGAATTTATAGACAAAACATTAATCTAAAAAAAGCAGTGCACAGTTTAAACACAAAACAAGAATGACATTTTCCGCTCATCAATTATAGTTGTGCCCTGAGCACTTCTAATCTAACATGTTATGATGACTCTGTAATTCTTCTTTACCTTAGCTGAAGTAGAATTTTCATGGTATACTCCTTGCACTAAGTCCATCAGAGCACTTGCTAAAAGTTCCACAACCTAAAACACAAGAAGAAAAAATTAAAAGACACATTGAAAAAATTTATCTCCATTTTGTACCTCAGAATGCTTTGGAAAGCTTAGCAGCAAAGCAGGATTTGTGTTTGACCAAAAAAAAGTAGATTATGTGCAAAGATCCTGGCAAATGGCATTGCCCACCTGGATATTAAAGCTGTGATCCAATTTTTTTTCAGTTATAATTCAAGCCAAAAAAAAATCTTATAAGCCTAGCATTTAACTAATATACATGAAAATCCAGTAATAGCCATTTTGAACAGAAACTTACATTTCTGATAATGGGTGAAATCTTAATTCAATTTATTTTCTGCATGTTTATTTCTATCAGGTGGATACTTTTTCAGAATTCTCATTGTGGGAGGCATTACAATGCTAATTTTCATACTTAATACAGAAAGAAAAGCAACAGCAAGAGAATGGTTAATCTTTGAAATGTGTTCATTCTGTTATACTTAAAATGCACTATGGATATATTTGATGTAGGGCCCCTGGATCAAATGTACCATAAACGCTGAAAATTTTTACAGAAACACAATATTGAGATTGTATTCCTCAAACCTGTATTATTTGTAAGACTCAGACTATTTTTAAAAAAATCAAGCAGAATCAAAAGCTTTGAACTTATTCCAGAGTGTAAAACAAGCAGAAAACTATAAACGGTCTCTTTGGAACTACTGCACAATTTACAGTTGTTTGCACAAAGCATCTTAATTCAAGAAGATAAAACAGCAGTATTAATGATAATGTTAAATAAAGCCATTTTAAACAAGAATTCTTCAAACCAATCCCATCCACTTCTTACAAAGTCTTAATATCTGATATATTTAACTTCCTACATTATGCAGGCCTGTATCTGATTTCCACTCTTTGCTTCCTAAAATTTAGCTCAGTTCTGATTGAATTAAAGGATTTTGTTTCAGCTTTTATCATTCTTGTAACTGAATACATTATTAAGCCAAAGAATACAGATCCAAACAACAAGATACTTCAATCTCAGGTACTTGGTATTTAATAAACATTTTCTTTAGAGGCAAATTACATTAATTTGTAGAAAGACTTGCTTTAAAATTTTAACACATAAACATTTATCTCCAATTTTCTATTTACATTCATACTGTGTTAACACACACAGGACTGCTGATATGGAAATTTTGCTGATTAAAAGTATATATTTTTTCTAGCTCTGCAGATGGGTTAATTTGTAAGACCTATACAAAGTCTTTTTATTTTTTAATCACATTGTCCTTTAGGTAACTAAATACTTAAGAAATATTGTAGCAATATGAGCTGCAGAGGAACTGGAAGGACAATGATCCTACAGTGTTACCAGATGTGTTGAGTTATTTAAGTGGGGAAGAGAGAAAAATGAATGGATTTTTCCCCTGAAGGTATCAGATAAGCTTTATTCCCAAATCCAGGAGGATTGAGTATCAGCAATAGGTCTATGAAAGACTGTAACTAAATGCACAGCAACAGATTGGATTACAGTTTATACAAGCAACATCCCAAGATTCCCCTGATGGCAGGACACATAATACAGATCAATCACTCACTAAGAAATGTTATGGTTTTGAAACAGTTTGAGCTCTGAGACCAGTACCGGTAACGTGAAGAGGGATTTACAAAGAGAAAGTCCAAAATGAAATGTCAAAATGATGGCATGAACTTTTAACAGTAGATCTGGCTCTGGATAACCAGAGAGTTCCTTTACTTCCCTGAAATTCCAGACCAGGCATATGCAACAAAAACATTTTGTTCTCAGACTCTTTTTCTCTTAATGCAAATTAGTGAATATAGGCAGACCTGACTTAGAAGTTCTTAATTATAGACGAACTGTACTTACAAGTGGCCACACTTCAAAATATACCTCTGTAGCCAGTGACAACCATTAACAGCAAAGCTTTGGACTTCTTTGCATTAACAAATTGAGGAAGGGAAGTGATCATGAAAAATAGGAATAGCCCAGGGGAGCTGAAGTTGTCCTAGGCCAGGATGACTTGCCCATTGCATGATATAAATCACTTTCCATTGTCTGAAATGTTTTTGTTTGTTTGTTTGTTTATATTGTGGCACTGAGGATGGAACCCAGGGGCCTTCTAACCTCTGAACTACACCCTCAGCTTTATTGATTTATTCTTTATTTTGAAACAGGGTCTTACTAAGTTGCAGAGGGCCTCACTAAGTAGCTGAGGCTGGCTGTGAACCCGGATCCTCATGTCTCAGCCTCCTAAATACTGGGATTACAAGAATGCGCCACCACGCCCGGCTTGAAATGTTTAATTCTAAAAATGATACCGATAAAATGTGCATTTAAGTATCCTCCTCTAGAAAGAACACAAGGGTATCAGCTATTCATTTAATGATCTGATCTCTCTCTCTCACTTGGTTTATTGCCCCAGATATTCACCTGTTTAGATACCTGTTATACTTAAATATAAGAAAGCACTTGCTTAATAACATTTCCCCCATCTCAGAAGCTGGGGGAATCATTTGTTCAAGCTAAAGCCAGACCTCCTGAGATTTCTTCACTTCTTGGTGTTTTAGACAAAAGCAACCATGTTTAGAAAAGTTCAACGACTTTTGTTCTTCAGGCCCCAGGAACAAGTGAATGCTTTCTACCAGAAAACAAAAATAGGCTAAAAAAGTCTCAATGTTAGCCATTCTTGAAAGCCCAACAGTTGGGAGAACTGCAAGGAAACAGAACACTAGAGCCAGAGGCTCTACATTCTAGTTCAGGGCCTACTACTAAGTTTTGTTGTGAGATGTGAGGCAAATCAATACTGATTTCTGGTTTTCTTCAAGGGCCCTCTAAAATTCTGAGATTTTAGAAACGCAAATCTCCTCGGGGATTGGTGGCACAGGCCTGTATTCTCAGTACTTGGGAGGCTGAAAAGGTTGGAGGCTAGCCTTAGCAACTTAGAAAGACTCTCAGCAATTTAGTGAGCTCTTGTTTCAAAATAAAAAAATAAAATAGGGCTGAGGATGTAGTTTGGAGGTAGAATGCCCCTGAATTCAACCCCCAGTACCAAAAAAAAAAAAAAAAAAAAAAAAAAGAAAAGAAAAGAAAAGAAATCTCAGTTTTTAAACTTGGAAGTAAGTAGTATTTGTTTGTTTTGTAGTCTTTAGTAAAAAATTTTGGTTCATTTTTATCATTTTATCACATGAACCTTTCCCTTTGTCTGAACTCTACTGAATATTTGCGAAACGTTCTATACCCAACCCCTCCTGGTACTAATATCTAGAATGATAATAAAACAGTCTCCATTTTTAAAGGCATTACAACTGGGAGCCCACTTTACCAGCTGGCAAAGAATTCCCAGTTGAGTCAATGAAAGGTAACATTATTGAGTTCTGATCCTTGAAGGACTCAATGCTTGGGAATAATGACATCAGGCTTAACTGCCAAGTAGCATCAACCAAATAATGGCACTAGTTGGTCATATCAGTTCCATCTCAGATGAGTAAATATGTAGAGCTTTTAGAAGAGAACCTGGGCCAGTGCACACCCATAATCCCAGTATCTGGGAGGCTGAGACAGGAGGATTGCAGGTTTGAGGCTAGCCTCAGCAACTTAGTGAGACTCTGTTTCAAAATAAAAAATAAAAAGGGCTGTGGGGATATAGCTTAGAGGTAGAATGCCCCTGGGTTGAATCCTCAATATAAAAAAAAAAAAAAAAAGGAGGAGGAAGAGAAAGAAGAGGGGAAGGAGGAGGAGGGATGAGGACAAGGAGGAGGAGAATCTAGAACCTAAGTATCAGTAAGCTCACTTACTATTCTGTACTTCTGTATTATTACTCTATATTTGCAGAAGTCTTGGACAGATGAAGGGCATAGCATGGAAACCAAGATTACAGTGTTTTTGAAATTTCATGCCCAAATCTTTTTTTTTTTTTTTTTTTTTTTTGCGGTACTGGGGATTGAACTCAGGGGCATTCTACCTCCGAGCTACACCCCCAGTCCTGTTTTTTATTCTTTATTTTGAAACCGAGTCTCACTAAGTTGCAGAGGGCCTCACTAGGTAGCTGAGGCTGGCCACGAACCCGGATCCTCCAGTCTCAGCCTCCCAAATGCTGGGATTACAAGCGTGCGCCACCACGCCCAGCTCATGCCCAAATCTTTTAGAAGAAAGTAGGCTTTAGTTCAACAACAGGACACATGAAGTGCTATTTTAGCCAAAATTAGAGATTTCTGAAACACTGACTTACTGTATCCTGAAACATCATTTCAGATTATATAACTGTCACCATCAGTGTTGTAAAGATTATTTAGCTATCTGGAGAACTATTAAACAGGAGCTGTTTCTTCCTTTCTAGTTTTCTGGTGATTGCAACAATAGCAGCATTGCTTACCTATATATGCAAATGCAAAAAATGTTCTTCAATTTGTGTTATGTTTAAATTGGACTCTACAGCAGTACTGTACTGTTCCTTAGTCCTTTGAGTAACATCTTAGAGTACAGTGAGCTAGAGGTGGCAACCCTTCGTGGCCTCAGTGTTATGAGCTTTTGTTGGCCATAGGAAGAAGGCTGCAATATAGGACAGTGTGTATCTAATTGCTATTCTCAAGCGACAGTAGAGGTCTCCTACTGCATTCAGCACTCTCTCACCAAAGATAAGGACTAGATAGGACTCAGGTGCATCTGAATCTTAACGAATTACAGATCTGAGATAATTGACCTTTGCAATTAATTTCTTAAATGGTAATCTAAGAGCAAATTTCAGCAATTTCAAAGGAATATATAATTGCTTCATTCTTTATCTTTTGGCAAGGGTAAATATAGTTCAATTTTTCTTTCTACTGAAAAACTAAGATGATGACTATACCCTCATAAAAGGTATTATGATAACTAAGCCCTGGGTTGTAACAAATTGCCTTTACAAAAATAAAAATTTTGAGAAAAGTAGAGGATGTTTAGAGAAAAACAATGACAAAAAAATATTCTCACATTGCTCTACAAAGATGTATGTAACACATTCTTAAGGAAAAAAAGCTGGTTACAAAACAGAATAGTATGATAGGTATTTGTAAAACCAAAATGAGGTCAATCTGTGTGTTAATACATAGAAGAAAGTTTGAAAGGAGGGATGACAAAATAATAATGGTAAATGTGTGTGATAGATTCTAGATGATTTTTTAATTAAAAAACTTTTTTCAACCTTTATGAATTGCCTTAAACTTATATTTGCTAAATTTACAACTGCTTACATATAACATGTGTTATATTTTATCCCCTTTTTATTGTATTGCTTTTATAATTAGATAAAACAATATACCTATTTCCTTGGGTGATGGAGGGGGGTTGGTGGAGCATATCCTGTTTTTAGTCTCAGAGAGTGTCAAGCTGAGCTATGTCCACAAATTGATTTATAGAATATATCAGTCAATAGTATCTGGACTAGCAAAAACAAGATCAGTAAGTGGTGGTAAGCATTCTGTGTAGACAAGTTGTGCCTTTCTCAATAAATGTGATTCAGGAGTACTGTCAGTTAGCATTTGACAGATGGGCTAGATTCAACAGCATTGTAGATGTTTATCTAGTATATCAGACCACTTGGGTTTGAGCAAAAGAGTGGCTATCGTAAAAGGAAAATATGACTAAACCCTTAGAAAGAACGATAACTGTAAAATAATGTGACTCAATTAAACTCAATTCAGCATAATCTGAATTGATATAATATGGTAGTATAGTTGTACTTTAATTCACTTTAAAAAGGTTACTGTGTAACTTAATTTGCTTAGCTTATAAGAATTGTGGAGGCCATTACACATCTACAATTTTCTTTCAAAAATTTGCTCTTGAAGGGTTATTTTTATGACAGTTTTCACTACGGCATGGAATAACAAAACAACGTGTGATCCATCACTCTACTTGGGAGGCAAATGAACAAGGAGCAACTCAGCCTTTACTACTCTTAACAGCTGCTAGCCAAGTTCACGGTTGCCTGTGCGCGCATCTGCAGTGCTGACGGCATTAATTACACACACATTTATCACACTCCTTCCTCCACCCCCAGGAACAGACAGCAATGTAGGAGGCAGGAGAAAAAGTAAAAACACCCCTGGGGCAGAATAAATTTTCATATATATCTTGGGAGGAATGAATTTAGCATAAATATGTCCTTTTCAAAGAGCTTTGACATTTGAAGTAATACTATCAAGATTTCTTCCTAAGCCACAAAAACTGTATTATTGGGAAAATACCTATTAAAAGTCCTTTTATATATAGAGGATGCAAAGTAGGCTAAGGGTAACCAGAGCAGTTAGTGTTACTCTTTAGTTTTTCTTTGCATAAATGAAACACAGGCTGAGAGATGCACATGAACATGGACAGGTATCATCACGGTGAGGTAGAGTGGGTAAAGGAGTAGCACTCTCCCATAGAGACCAATAATAACACCTGACATTTGTAAGGAACTTTATCATTTAAAACTGGGTTTAAGAGCTGGGTGTGGTGGCGTACACCTGTAATTCCAGTGCTGGGGGGGGGGGCTGAGACAGGAGGATTGCAGGTTTGAGGACAGCCTCAGCAAATACTGAGGCTCTTATCAACCTAGTGAGACCCTGTTTCCAAATAAGAAATAAAATTGGGCTGGGGGTATGACTTGAAAGTAGAATGCCTCTGGGTTCAATCCCCAGTACCACAAAAACCAAAAACCAAAAACTGGGTTTAAGCAAACTAGCTCTTACAGGAGGATTTGATTCCCAGCCAGAGCTTCCAGGCTGGCAACCTCAGTAGAGAAGCAACCTTTGAAGAACACAGGGGACAGTGGCAGTGGCCAAAGCAGGGGGACATCTACTCAGCCACCACCTGGGCACAATCAACCCAGATGAGCCCTATTCTGCCTGCTGATTAATATAAATGAGTGGCTTTGATGGAGCCATTGCTGACGTCTATGAAGGAATGGCTCTCCACTCCTTCCTATCAGACAAGGACCAGGTTTAATGAAGACAAGGATAAAAGGTCTGTTGCAGTAAACATGCCACTAACACACAGGAGTTCTGGAGGAAGCTTCTCACTCGGCTGTTTGAAGGGAGTCTTTTTAATGCTGCCAAATGTGTGAGGCCTTGCTTATTTGTGGGAGGGATGACAATCTGTTCGACTGAGCTGGAAGTTCTTTCTGGCTAAGGGGAGGGGCAGCAGAGAGAGAAATGGCACTACCAATAGGACAGGTGCAGCAAAAACTAAACAAATTGATAATCTTCATTTTTAATTTAGAACAGCTGATACATTGGTTTATAAACTACTGGTAACACTTGTCAAAAAGGTTTTGGAAAATTCAGTGAATTAAACAAAGGTATACAATGGCCACTGATAAAACATGAAAAAAACATGAGTTCAGGAAAATAGCTTGAATATAAAGTGTTGAGGTTTAATTTTATCAATACCCACATTTCAGCCAGGTGTGGTGGCTCACGCTTGTATCTGGGTTCGCGAACAGCCTCAGCTACCTAGTGAGGCCCTCTGCAACTTAGTGAGACCCTGTTTCCAAATAAAGAATACAAAATAGGACTGGGGGTGTAGCTCGGAGGTAGAATGCCCCTGTGTTCAATCCCCAGTATTGCAAAAACCAAAAAACAAACAAAAAAACCTCCCACATTTCATACACATTTGCTGACAGCCTCCTATATGCGTGGCACTATACTAATGAAACTAGTCTCATCAGGCCAGAGTTATACCTTAAGACACTATCAAAAATTGATTTAAATAATAATTTTCTTTTCTTTTTTTTTTTTTCCTTTTTTTTTTTTTTTTGCGGTACTGGGGATTGAACTCAGGGGCATTCTACCTCCAAGGTATACCCCCAGCCCCTTTTTATTCTTTATTTTGAAACTGAGTCTCACTAAGTTGCGGAGTGCCTCACTAGGTAGCTGAGGCTGGCCGCGAACCCGGATCCTCCAGTCTCAGCCTCCCGAATGCTGGGATTACAAGCGTGCGCCACCACACCCGGCTAGATAATAATTTTCTTAACTAATATGTGAAAATATATTTGTGGTTAAAATACTACTATGGGACCACATTGAAACAAATTCTAAACCAGTTTATTACATTTTCCATCTTTTGCAATGTATTTTTATTATACTGGTTATTCTTTTAAAAGACAACACTCATTGTTTGGCTAAATGGCCTTGTAACAATAAAGGCCATTAGTTTGTCTTTGATCACTTCGAAGGCTAATATGTACATAAACTGTAAGACCTCAGGCCAACCAAGTCTTGTCTTTGGGCCTCAGTTTACTTAACTTAGGGAAGAGGTATCTGGATCTTGTCAACAACAAGCTCCATGACCAGAAGTATCTAAATTTGCAACTATATATATTTTTATTCCCAACAATTATGAGGTATAGCTAGAAACTAGACAAAAATTGGGATTTCTTTTAGTAGCAATTAAAAAGTAATCCAAAACTGGGTGTGGTGGCACACATCTGTAATCCCAATACTTGGGAGGCTGAGACAGGAGGATTGCAGGTTCAAGACCAGCCTTAGCAATTTAGTGGGACTCTTAGTAACCTAGCAAGACCATGTTTCAAAATAAAAAATAAAATGGGGCTGGGGGTGTAACTCAGAGGTAGAACGCTCCTGGCTTTAATCCCTAGTACCACAATAAATAAATAAATAAATAAATACATACATACATACATACATACATACATAAAGTAACCCCCAAAAGTTATTTTTTGAATGAAAGTGCATTTTAAAAAAATACATAAAGTAACCCCCAAAAGTTATTTTTTGAATGAAGGTGCATTTTTTTTACCTACTATTTGCCATTCACAAATGCCAAATATTTAACTTAAAGAATAATTAGGCTCCTGAAAAACTGGCTGATAATTTACAATGCTTAAATCAAGATGAAAATGTTTCCAAGCAATAACTATTTTACAGTACCACAAAAACTAACTAGATGTGGAGACTGAATGCTTAGTCATGAAACAAAGTAATTCTGATATCATCATATTGTAGTTAGTTGCTTCATTTTCCACCTTCCTCAGTAAGGGAATTCCTAAACATAAAGTCTGCTGTATGTGGGATGACACACTTTTGGTACAGGTGTTACTTAATAGCACTCTTACTGAACTTTGAGAGAATTATGCCCATCATTTCAGTGACCTGTTCATCTTTCATTTATTCATTTTTTTTTGAGGTACTGGGGATTGAACTCAGGGGCATTCTATCTCTAAGCTACACTCCCAGTCCTATTTTGTATTCTTTATTTTGAAATAGGGTCTCATTAAGTTGTGGAGGGCCTCACTAAGCAGCTGAGGCTGACCACGAACCCGGATCCTCCGGTCTCAGCCTCCTGAATGTTGGGTGTCCCTCACATTTTTGACAAGCACTTTAAACATTATTATTCTGAAATATATTTTAAAAGGCATTTATTTTTAAATCACTTTCTACCAAAAACATGTAACTGAAGGTAAACAGAGAGGCAGGAGATCATTCTTGGATACACTGGTTTATATTCTCGTGTGGTACATTTCAGTCTTGTAGTTTTAACTCACTGATGCTGACTCTCGATTTTGATCCTGATTGATTCATAAAAATAAACTGGCTTAGAAACATCTGGCCAGAGGGCTAGCAATTTCAGCAATTTGCCAGGACTTATGAATACATCTGAAGTTCCAGGGTGCCATGTCTTTTAGGTAACATAGTTCACTTTTCAGCTCAGTCATTTACAATCTAGTCAAAGTGAGCTGCACTCAAAGTCAGATGTTTATAATTCAGAGATATCCCAAGGTTTGCGCTATAAAGGTAAGAACAGAAATAAATACATGACTCGTGCACTAAAATCCATGCATCATGTCTAAAACTGTAATTGTATTTCTCCCAAATATCTTTGTAGTTCTTCAATATTCATGATTCAATGGAATTCTAAAAATAATTTGCCCTCCAAGTACTGTGTTCTAGAAAATCAGGTAATTGTATTCCTCCTTCTTGACAAAAATAAAAGAAGAGGAGGAGGAAGGAAGGAAGAGGAAGAGAAGAAGAAATAATAATTTGGGATAGGCTGCATTGTTCCTGTGGATCAAATAAGTGGTATCCCTGGGTCAAAAATTTTTCAAACTACGAAGATAAATGTCTTTTTCTTTTTTTGGTGGTGGTGGGAATTGAATCCAGGGCATTGTACACACCAAGCACATGCCCTATCACTGAGCTACACTTCCAACTCTACAACTGGATTTTAAACTGGCATCTCTACTGCTTAGCACAACTCCCATAAGAGATTTTGCTGAAGCCAAATGTAGTGGCGCATGCCTATAATCTCAGTACTTGGGAAGCTGAGACAGGAGAATTGCAGGTTGAATTGCAGGTTGGAGGACAGCCTCAGCAATGTACTAAGATTCTCAGCAACCTAGTAAGACCTTTTCAAAACAAAAAATAAAAATATATGGTGGTGTAGCTTTGAGGTAGAATACCTCTGGGTTCAATCTCTGGTACCACACCCATACCTACACCCACATACACAATTGTTGAGTTACTATTATTATTCTAATATGTGAATTATAATATTTGAATATCCTCCTGTCTCAGCCTCACAAGTACTGGGATTACAGGCACATACCACCATGCCCAGCAGGATCTAGTTCCATGCTGCAAGTTTAGCTTCTTTCTATGATACTCAGAATTTGTAAAATATTAAAATCAGCAACAATCTAGGAGACAGATATGATACTTACTGCCCAAATCTCATAGATACTAAAAAATAATTTTATAGAAACTAAAAAATTTTAAAGAAACTAAAAAAAGAAAAAAAAAGTTGCTTTTGCTCATTAATTACTTCTCTAAAATGCTTCGTGAAGCCTCTTTTGATGTTTGTGTTGAAATATTTATTGTGCTATTTAGAAACTAATAGTTAAGATACATAAGTTCTGAGATTGATAACTGCAAAACTGTTGGCAAAAATATATCATGTTTTTTTGGTGAGTTTTTTGATGAACCAGATCATCTGGATTTAGACAGCATCTCTACCACTTAAGAGCAGCATTTACCTCAGGGAGATTATTTAACTTTCCCTTGTGCCTCAGAAGACATTTAAATGAGTTAACACACATAAAGCACTTAAACAGTTCCTATCATGTAGTAGGCACTTGAAAGTATAAGTTATTATCATTTTAAAAATATTTGGAACTGGGCATGGTGGCACACTACTGTAATCCCAGTACTTAGGAGGTTGAGACAGGAAGATTGCAGGTTCAAAGCCAGCAGCAGCAACTTAGTAAGGCAGGGTAGAGGACCTGGAAACAGGATTTAAAAGGCCATCTGTATCATCTTCTGTGAGGTTGGGGGAGGTAAACAGGAAAGTGAGAGACTAGTAGCTGTTAGGAAGTCAGGGCCCTGACCAGCCCACAAAATAATTCAAATTAAGGATCAAAATTGTGCAGAAGTCATATGACTCTCCCAAACCAATTCTGGCCAATCACAAAAGAGCAGATAGAAAACCTCAGGAAGGTTTACAAGCTTACTTCCAAAGAGCTTCCAGGTCACTCTCTTTCCAGGACTCTCCCACCCCGTCCTTGGAGGGGGGAGATGCTTTGTCCTCTATCTTTCTTTGACTTAAAATAAACTTTCATATTTCTATGCCCTTCACTAGTCCTTGGACTTCATTTGTTGAAATTCACTGGACAAGAACCCTAAAAGAGGAGACGCCCCTGTTTCAGTCTAGGTGCATCAGCTAGGAAAGATAAAAGGGTGAGAAAAACCCCCACTTTTTCTTCTGGGGCTCCTGCCATATTCTTACAGGCTCAGATTGGGCAGTTTAATCCCACATGGTTTACAGTTAGACTTAATCTGCACTGTGCCTCTTAAAATAAGAGCCAGCAAGGCATAGTGGCTGGGGCACCCACATGCATAAAAG
Source organism: Graphiurus murinus (assembly GCA_004027655.1). Classification (NCBI taxonomy): domain Eukaryota; kingdom Metazoa; phylum Chordata; class Mammalia; order Rodentia; family Gliridae; genus Graphiurus; species Graphiurus murinus. Next base: position 16,295 of record PVLC010014021.1, on the reverse strand, counting down.
GGAAAACAGCGAGTAAACAGGAGAAAACCAGAAAGACAACGCTGCTTCCTCCACTGGGGCAGCTGGCATTAAGCTTTGGTGTGGCTAAAAGCTCATGGGTGGCGCTGGAATTACATAATTCCACAGCATTGGGGGCACCAGAACATCTGTACATGGAGGGTAAGATACTGCCCTGCCAGTGGATGCATTGATGTCACAGAGGCAAGGGGAGCAGCTGGCATAAAGGTTGCAACCTAATTCCTTGTGCACCAGTGCCGAGAGCTGTGGCAAGCACACTGACACAAGAATTCGACTGGGTGGTCCATAGTCCCACAAGAAAAACAAGGGTTTTTCTAATGTCCAGCATTCAGATGCAGCTGTGCGAGGGGGTCCTGGCTGCAGTCAGAAAGCCATTTTTAACAGCTAACTTGCATATAAATGGATAGCTGCAGTAGCAGGGTCTGAAAGCTTGAGAGCTATTCAGAGCTGAGAGAAAAACAGCCTCTTGGTTCACCTAGGGTCTCTAAAAATTTGGGAGAGCTACCATTGGCCAGTTTCTGGCCATGGGGCGCGGGCTAAACCTCCACCCCACATGGTGTGGCGGGAAAGAGAACAAAGAAAAGCTCTCCACCACCCCAAAATTGATATGCATGAGAAGGGAGGTCTTTAAAGGCTTTAAAGTCATCTCTCTGGGACTACCTCCATGCTGACCTTGGGAGGGGTAAAAACTACCCCTTCTATGTTTGTAATTGATAACATCTCACACCTAGACCTTTGCTGCTGCCGTGAAATTCAAAGAACTTCTATTCTGGGTAGATGATGTTTAAATGTTTCTTGTAAAGGCTTGTAAGATAATTCTATTTTCTAATGTGGTTTGTTCTCTTATACTCTGAAAGCCAATTCTAAGATTCCAAAGCTCTGTATTCTAACCCCTCTCTGGCAAGAAGAAAAAAACAAGAGTCTTTTTAAACAAGCACCTATATGAATTTACAGCAAATTATAGCTTTTTACTACAGGAACTACAGCCTTTTCATTTCTTGAGCTCATGGATTTTTATACATTCACCTGGATTTGAGTGCATATATTTTCTGTTCTGATTTATTTTGTCTAACTAGAGGCTTTCTGTTTTTTTGTTGTTGTTGTTTGTTTTGTTTTGTTTTTTTGTCTCTTTCTCTCTTTTTTTTTCTCTCCTGCTGTCTTTAATTAGCAGCTATTCAAGGATTTATTCTATTCTCCTGTCCCCTACCTGTTGATGTTCTTTGTTGTGTTATGTGTGTAATGTGTCTGTATATTGTCTACATGGCACCATAAATTGGCATATTAATAAATGAGTGCTCATAAATTAAAAAAAAAACATAAAATCAAATATCTGTGAGTTCACATGACTTAAATCTAACAACTGAGTAAATTTAAGATCTGTTCATAAGATTAAAGCAAGAATGTCCTTAAAATTACTAACACATGCCTTTTTTTCCTAGGTAGTTGATCAAGATTATATTTACCTCTGTAGGATGTTTCCAAATACAATTTTCATTGCTTTTAAGGTTTTTCTCTGGCAAGAAAAATGTTTTAAGACACTAATGATGTTTATCTGATGACTTGATTTTTCAGGGGCAATCTATAATTTAATTATTAAATTAAATTGGGTCGATACTAAATGTAATTAATGCTTTAAAATGCTCTTAGCTTCTTAGGATCTAAAATAAAATTTGAGCTATTCAATGGTATTCTAAATTGTTGATATATAGGAAAACAATATTGTGAAATGGCTTTGTTTTTAGGTCTTTACTAAAAGAGACAACAAAGGTTGTCAGAAATCAGGGTTCAGGCCAATATGTAATTTTGTATACACTGCTTTGATGGGGACAACTATCCATTCTTTTACCTCTATACCCCCAGAATTTGGAGACAATGATCAAACCAATAAAACACTCAATATTTAGATGACAGAGCTGCATGGAGATTTTCAAACCCTCTAGAGGGTTTGAGGGTTTGAAAAGGCCAAATTTTATTGATCCAAATGCTGATGCCAATAGCTGGGCTGGACACCCTTACATCATCCTAAAAACTAAACATAGGACACATCCGTTTGACAACATAGGAAAGTCACAGACAGGCAGCAGTAAGTAGTTATGCTGCCACAAACCAGAGGTCAGAAATGGATGCTGGCTTCATGTCTTGCTGACACCCCACCACAGATGCATCACATATGTATCTGGCAGTTGCACCTAGGTGCCAGCTCTATGCCATGCTGGTAAGCATGGACAAGTCCAGTAGATATACTCCACTTTGGCCATGCATAAACAGGAGCCAAGTTCACACTGAGAGAACTAAAAGGACACTTTTATTTCTCCTCTGTCTTTCAGATGGGAAATAGCCCATCTGTTAAGCCTGCCAGCACCCCATTAAAAGCCTAGTTTTTTTGTGTGCCTGAATTTGGTAGTATAGATCAAAAGGCAGAGCAGGTTGTCACAAGAGGGAAATGTAAACAATGGCACCATCTTACAGCTAGATCTGGTTTGGAGGAAGAAAGTAAAGGATCTAAAGTTTATATTAAAGAAAATTCCCAAACTATGCCAGCAAATTAGATGTGGCCCTTCTGGCCACAATGACAGATAAATATTTGTCATACTACCAGAGCCCCAAAAAACAAAAGAAAACACAATACATTAAAGGAGATATTTGTAGGTATGAGGGAATATTATAATAAAGTTAAAAGGAAAATGCTTTTAGTTGGAAAAGGATTTTGTAAATCAAGATCTTTGTTCTAAATGACTGAGTTATCCTGTAGGGGAAAAGAAAGAGGAGAACAAAAATCAGAAGGTTAAGCAAGTCGAAGAGGGTTTTAGGAAGTTGCAACTGATTTGTAAAGGATAAGATATATAAACAAAAGTTCAAATGTGTAATAAGGTTGGTTACAATGAAAAGGAATTATTTAAAGGGTTTTCTAAAAGTCACATTAAATGCATTGATTCTATGTTTTAAACAATTAGGGTTTCTTAAGATATTGATCTACTTCTGGTAAAATTTTACAACAAGCATAGAGAGCAAAATTTTTCCTTTTCTTTTTGTGGAACTGGGGATTGAACCCGGGGCATTCTACCTCTGAGTTACACCTCCAGTCCTATTTTTTATTCTTTATTTTGAAACAGGGTCTCATTAAGTTGCAGAGAGCCTCACTAAGTAGCTGACGCTGGCCAAGAACCCAGATTCTCCGGTCTCAGCCTCCTAAGTACTGAGATTACAAGTGTGCAACACCACGCCTGGCAAAATTTTACATTTTTTTTTTTTAAGAGTGGTAGGATTTACATTTTTTTATTGGAAAATTTTACATTTTAATAAGATAATTTCCTGCTGTCTAATGATAATAATGTTTTAGACACTTGAGTTCTCCAAATGTACAGGACTTCTAAAATACAAAACATAAGAAAACATTTTACTAAGCTAATGCCATCTAAACAAAAGTGACAGGCTTTCAAGATTTATATTTATATGTTCCTAATTGCATTATTAACCATCTTGTTCTTTTTTTTTTTTTTTTTTAGGGTTATAGGAAACATTTTTTTTTTTTTCAGTACTGGGGATTGAACTCAGGGGCATTCTATCTCCGAGCTATACCCCCAGCCCAATTTTTTATTCTTTATTTTGAAACCGAGTCTCACTGAGTTGCAGAGGACCTCACTAGGTAGCTGAGGCTGGCCGCGAACCCAGATCCTCTGGTCTCAGCCTCCCGAATGCTGGGATTACAAGCGTGCGCCACCACGCCCGGCTCTATAGGAAACATTTAATTGCATAAACTTATAGGAGAAAATGACCATATTTGAAAACAGCTACAAGGATCAAAGTGGAACACAGGATTATAATGAGCAGTCACAGAACATACTAAAGAGGTATGTATAGTCAGTCCCAATGGAACTTATAGAGTCACATTCTAATATATAGACTTATACCTCATGTTGTTCCACTGGCAGATCTCCTTACTCTTCAAAACACAAGGAGCTGCCACTTCTGCCTGAGCCCAGCATTTCAAGATTGGGAACTCTTGGTCACAATACATCAATAAATCTGGGTTATTAACCACAATATAGGTTTCTCCATCTTTCCTATATGGCTGGTGATAGCGATACTGCACAGGCAAAAAGGCTTGGATGCAATCAATGCACTGTGCATCTTGTCTGGCATAAATGAGAACTTCAGAGTCCTTAGACAAGTAGTTTGGGGCTTCTATATTAAAGTTTTCTGAAATCATCATTGCCTCTGTTATGTTTCTTTCTCTTAATGAAGCTAACTCATATGGATCCACAAAAAGTCCTGTTGGGATGTAATGTTTAACCAAGAGTTGGAAGGTCTATAAGTCCACAATGATTTCTCCAAATTTCACTTTTATTTACAAGATGTCTGTGGAAACTATCTTTCAAAACTTCTTGCCTCAAAATAATTTCAGAACAAGTGGCCTTTATGTCAGTGCCAAGGGGGATGTCAGAGAAGGGGAGCCCTGTGGCGCCAAGGAGCAGTCAAACCCTGGCTGGACTGCCACCGCCCAGGCAGCCAGGACGCAGGTGGAAGACGCCCCAGGGAGTGTGGGGGGCTGAGAGGCGCACCCAGGAGTCTACACTTGCCTCACGCTGCTCCCAGAGAGCACTTCCACTAACTCAGTGATGGGCATGGAGAGCTTGGAGCATGCATACTTGTGGCTGCTGTTTCCAGCTCTCCAGGCCCCCGCCCACAAAGCTCAGGAGGTGGGTCAGGCAGCCACCTGGTCCTCCAGTGCTCTCCTGTGCCCCACACTCAGGGGCTTTTTTTTTTTTTTTTTTCCAAATGTACTGGGGCTTAAATCCAGGGGCATTCTATCTCCAAGCTATACCCCAGCCCCATTTTTTATTCTTTATTTTTGAAAACAGGGCCTAAGTAGCCGAGGGTGGCTATGAACCTGTGATCCTCATGTCTAGGCCTCCCACAAGTACTGGGATTACAAGTGTGTGATACCACGCCTGGCTATAACCATCTTCAATATGCAAAGACACAAATGGGATTTGTTTTGCTCCTGATAATTCTGTTTTGTGTTTTTTCTTATAAATTATGTAACTGTTTGTTAACATTTAACAGAAGTACAACATCCAAACAGTATTTTGAGATAATAGTCATCACCTGCAATATAGCTTAAAAAGATTGGTGAAACTGACCTTCTGGGTGTTCAACAATGGAGACTTAGAAAACAACAGGGAAATAAAAGAATTAAGGAGAAACAGCCAATATTTTGGCCCTAATCCTCCAAGGTCAAATAAGATTCAGGGAGTAAGACTTAAAGGCCCCTGCTACTCTAGTGAGTCATCTGATCTTCCCAAAAAGGGAGATCATGAAGGCCCCAGAAAGTGGGAGCCTCCAGGGTAACCAGAGAGGAAAATGTCCTCTATGCTTCAAGTAAAGTCAAGTGGTCAGCAAGACTATGACCTGTACTGGCAGATGGTACAATGTAGAGGCAAAGCCTCACCAAATTCTTAAGAATAACCCTGAGAAGCCTTGACTGACCCTATCAGTAAAAATATTAGAAAAACTTATGTTTGTCCAACATATCTGTTTGGTCTTTATTACCCAGCAGAACAGTATAACCAGAGGCAAATGTGCTACTTCAGGAGGAGGGGAAAAAAGCAACACTAAAGCCATTTGTATAGTACTTCTACCTTTAAACTCATACAAAAAAATAAGATATGACATCAATGCCCCAAACCTCCCTCCAGTTAAGTCTTTGTAAGATGCTGTAAAGTTAAAACTATTGTTCTTGAGATTTTACAGGTCCAGGACCACCAGACACTACAAAGAGTAGAGATTCCTATTTCTGTAAACTCCAGGAGAATCTGAATCTTGTTTAAAATCCTAGGGACAAAAAACCTGTTTAAGCTAAGTTAAAAACAACTTTTAACAATATCATATACCATGACTCATGGTCTATTGCAAATGCGTTGGCTACCTGGCCTCTAACTTAAAATGCTAACAGGTGGTTGGTCCAAGGTAAAGGGTTATTAAAAAAAAAAAAAAAAAAAAAAAAAGAAAACATTATGGCAAGATATCTGGGTTATTGTATAATATACTAACATCAGTTTTTCATGTAGATGTCCACCTAACCACCATGAATGACTTTGAGCCAAAATAACCAGACTCCTTCAGCCCTCTAGATCCAGATAGTTATGAAAATTCCTTCTTTCATGGACCTCTAGATCATGCCCTCCCTGAGATGCTAAACTGCAATACTCTGATAGCACCCCCTACCATCTCAAAGCAGCTAGAGTGAGTGGTTGTTGCCCTATTTCCCTAATAGCAGTTAGGGTTGCATCATCAGAGGGGGGACATGAGGCAGGGCAGAGGACCTGAGAACAGGAAGAATTAAAGCAGCCATCTGCATCACCTTCTGTGAGGTTGAGGAGGCAAAGAGGAAAGTGAGAGACTGGTAGGTGCCAAGAAATCAGGGCCGTGACAAGCCCACAAGATAACAGTTCAAATTAAGGATCAAAATTGTGCAAAAGTCATTTATTCTCCAAAACTCAGTTCTGACCAATCACAAAAGAACAGATAGAAAACCTCGGGAAGGTTTCAAAGCCCTCCCCAAGGGCTTTGAGGTCACTCTCTTTTCAGGACCCCCTGGGGGGCTGCTTTGTCTTTATCTTTCCCTGACTTAAACTTTCATATTTCTATATTCTTCACTAGTCTTTGGATTTCATTCGTCAAAATCCACTGGACAAAAACCCTGAAAGAGGAGATACTACCATTTTATTATCAAGGCTTTTAGCAGCCCAGTGAGATCCTGTTTCTAAACAAAAAAATAAAAAGGGCCAGGGGTGTAGCTTGGAGGTAGAATGCCCCTTGGTTCAATCTCCCATACCACTAAGAAAAAAAAAAAAAGGTAGCAATTTTTTTTTTGCGGTACTGGGGATTGAACTCAGAGGCATTCTACCTCCAAGCTACACCCCCAGCCCTATTTTTATTCTTTATTTTGAAACCGAGTCTCACTAAGTTGCGGAGTGCCTTACTAGGTAGCTGAGGCTGGCCGCGAACCCGGATCCTCTGGTCTCAGCCTCCTGAATGCTGGGATTACAAGCGTGCGCCACCACGCCCGGCTAAAAGGTAGCAATTTTGAGAAAGGTTAAATTTTCTATGCTATAAAGTTTCTTTTTTCAATAATGTGGGTAAAGATATGGGGTAAAAATAGGGTATTTAGACATTAGATAATTTGGAGAAAAGGATGAATGCTCTGAACCTGGAATTTTGAGAGGTAAAAGAAGGGGGTCAATGTTAAATGGCAGAAAGAAAGCAAGACCAAGGTTAGACACTTCGGTGTTCTTTCCATTCCTCTTTGCAATATAATATGTCATCTCTAGGAGTATAAAATAGGTAAGTGCAATGTGGATCACTTATATACTTTTATATAAGTGACCTACAAGACTGTGGCTGAAACTGCTATTAGTAATGAAATAGTTAATCTGATATTCTAGACAGGGAAACTGTCTTTTAAAAGCCAAAGATTGGACAAAGGATGCTTGGTGTTTCCCAATTTCTGGCTGACTTATGCACAGTGAAGATGGCCTATAACAAAGACAATTAAACATGAATGACAACAAATTCAATGCATTTCCAAAATGCTGAAAAAGAAACTTCCTTGGCACAGCCATACTTTCCAACAAACCCACTTTAATGTTTCCACAGTTTACAGTATCAGAAATGACCTCAGGGTCAGGCGTTTGTCAGTTAATGACCTGTTGGGCTAACGGCCTTCAGCTTTGCCTTGGGCACACAAGTCCTCCAGTAGGTCATTAGCGCCAGAAAAAGGATCTCCCCAATCACCATTGCTAAATAAATAAAATTTGCTCCTGGGCTTAGGTCCTATAAGTCAACTTTTGCTTAAAGTAAATTTTTTTTCACAGGTATTTAAACTCTAAAGATTACAAAAATGATGGAAATGCAAAGACCAAATTTATATTAATACAACTGAGCTGTATTAATAAAAAGTGGTCACATGCAATCTTTTGAATATCCTTACAATTTCTTTTGTATATGGCGTTAGAATTCAGTATTAGTTGAATATGGCAGGGACCAGATTATAAATGCTCTACAGTTTGGAATTTCATCTATAAGTCAATCGTTTGGCACTTGTACCACATTTTCTCGACAAAGCAAGGTTACAAATGGTTGCAACAAAGCAAGGTTATTAAGAGGTAGCCCACAAAAGCTTGGTAAGTTCATAGTGTTAGAAATGCCATATACTTGTAATTAAAAATAGATTAGTAAAAAAACACTCTTTCAATACTTGCAACTAAACAACACAAAGGGGAAACTAAAAAGGAAATAGTTAAGTGACTTTTTTGTGTGTGGTACTGGGGATAGAATCCAGGAGCATTCTACCTCCAAGCTACATCCCCAGCCCCATTTTTCGTTTTTATTTTGAAACAGGGTCTCACTAGGTTGATAAGAGTGTCACTATTTGCTGAGGTTGTCTTCGAAGCTGTGATCCTCCTGTATCCGCCTCCCAAGTACTGGGATTACAAGTGTGTGCTACCATGCCCAGCTAAGTGATTCTTAAATATTGACACAGAGAAATTTGGTTTATAAAAGGATGAGGATAGTGAAACTTTCTTTTTCTCCTTCCTTCCTTCCTCCCTCCCTCCCTTCCTTCCCTTTTTTTGTAGTAGTAGTGCAGATTCAACTCAGGGGCATTCTACCTCTGATACACCCCCAGAACTTTATTTTTAATTAATTAATTTTATTTTATTTTTGCAGTACTGGGGATTGAACCTGTTGGGGTCTTAGCCCAGCCGGAAAGACCTCGCCTCTAGATGGCGCCTGGCAGAGTGCCAGGAGCGGCTGCAGGTGGTAACATCCTAGGGCTGCCCCACACTAGAGCGCATGCACCAGCACGCCCGGCCCAAGGCCTGCCCAGGTGAGAGCTGTATGCGGGCACCTCATGACTCAGGCCCTGCACAGCTTTAAGAATCTCCACCTCTCGCCAGAGGAAGAGGAAGAGGAAGAGGAAGAGGAAGGCGGGCGGTTGCTGTTGCTGTTGTTGTTGTTGTTGCTGGAGGCGTAGGTTGTTGGGGTCTGCTGGAGAGGTACTATTGCGAGGAACGGTTACGGAGAACGAGAGTGGGGTGAGAGAAGCAGGGTTAAGAGAACGGTTACTATTACTGCTTGGGTAGTGTCCTCGATCCCAGAGAGAGAGAGAGAGAGAGAGAGAGAGAGAGAGAGAGAGAGAGAGAGGTATAATAAAGAGAAGTTTGAACCAACAACGTTCAGTCATCGTCTTTATTGGGGCCTCACAGTTGAGGGTTCAGCCGGGGGTCCTGATAGAACCCAGGGACATTCTACCTTGGAGCTACACCCCCAGCCCTATTTTTTATTCTTCTTTTTTTTTTTTTTGCGGTACTAGGGATTGAACTCAGGGGCGTTCTACCTCCGAGCTACACCCCCAGCCCCATTTTTTATTCTTTATTTTGAAACAGGGTCTCACTAAGTTGCGGAGTGCCTCACTAGGTAGCTGAGGCTGGCCTTGAACCTGGATCCTTCGGTCTCAGCCTCCCAAATGCTGGGATTACAAGTGTGCGCCACCACACCCAGCTTATTCTTTATTTTGAAACAGGGTCTTAATTAAGTTGCGGAGGGCCTTTTTTTTTTTTTTTTTTTTTTTTTTT